>ML208292.1:125636-212535 GCA_004369065.1 Pluteus cervinus | reverse complement strand
GGGTAGTCAGCACCATCTACAGCACAGTTTGCGGCGCAGGAAGCACCGTCTGTGCAAATGGAGCTATTCCAGGTGTTGCCGTTGTAGCAGTTGGTGTAGCCGGTGGTGGTGTGGAGCCAGCGCCAGTTGGCGTCGAGAACGACGCTTCCTGCAACGTTGGTGCAGGCGCCTCCAGCGGTACAGCGTTGCCAAGTGAGAGGTGGGTGCGTCTCGGCAGTGTTGGTGCCGACTTGTTGACCGCGGACAGCGGCGAGGGTGGCGAAGATCAAAAGAGATGCCCTGGGGAACATGGCTCAGGGAATTTACTCTGTGAGTAGGTGCTGAAGCTGGAGAAAGAAATGCGTTAATCGACCAGTTTTTATACACTTTTGAACGGATAAAAACCGGAAAGACATCACCTCCAAGCTGCGTGGCAGTTAGAGACATACGCCCTCGGTGCATTTCTTCGGAATGTCGTGCGACAGCAGACTTCGTACTACGCAACACTCAAGACCTTGTGTTGGGTGAGACGGAACCATTAAGCGTGCACCGGTGGGGGCACATTCGGTGAAATAGTGCTAATATTAGACTCTCGCCTTCGAAAAGACGGCAGAACAAGCTTTCGCGTGCCTTCCAAGAAGGAAATGGCACACCCACTGCTGTTTGACCGGAATAGATCCAGAATGCGTCCGAGGTTATCCTCATTGTTGCTTTTCAGTCTTGCAGTATTATCATGAGTTGAGAGTAGCGAGTGAGAAGAGGTAAAACTCACTTGCAAGTTGCAACCGTTCAACATGTAAGCTCTTGTAATATTGGAAAGTATGGATCTTGCGGACACTTCATACTCCACTTTACCCCAAGAGGTGGGGTCGACGACGCGGATATAAGAGAACAGACATCGATCACAACTTCCACATTCTCTAGTCTCGAGCCCAGCCGCTCTGAAGGAGATATGGCTCTTGACAGGCGGAGTTTGAAAACCCCGCTGCGAGCTTCCTCCAGAACCGCACTGAGAAATTTAAAATCCCATTTGAATCTCGGAGATGTCGAAAGTATTCAGCCAACGTTGCCGCCGGTAAATGGGAAGGCAATTGACTGAATGGACGTTTCTTTGATATTTTTACAATTATAAGTCAAGACGTGGGGTTATTTTGGTTTACGTAAATAATGAACGTAAATGAACCCCAGGGGTATAGCACACGCATACAGTAACAGAGTAGTTTCCTACTACTTCTCCAACGACAGTCGTACAACAACCCCCATCAAGTGGACGAACGGGTAGTACACGTTTTCTTGTGGTCCGCCCAATGCGACTTCTGGCATCCAGCATCGCAATACCTAAATACGGTCGTGAGCACCAATTCAAGAAAATTTCCAACGGGACGCGACTCTACCTTGTCTTCCCGCATCCGCTACCTACGACACGAATCATCAGCTATATGCGGAGAGCCAGATAACCGAATCGACATACATTTTCGAAGGATAGCAGACGGGTTAGAGCACCACGAACACCGATATAACCCCACATGATTCATTGTGATATTAGGATGGGAATGTACCTTGGCTGGTTCCTCTGATCCATCATCGACGCGAAGGTTTTCAAGCCATGCGGCTAGGTCATCCCCAGCCTTATCAGCACTAACTGGCTCCGGTGCTCGTTTCGGGGCGGTCTTTTCCGCAATAACCTCCCCAAACTCTTTCGTGGCACCGGAAAACCTCTCGATGATAGTTTTCATGGTCAGTCTTAAGTCGGTCTTGGGCGGTGGTATACTCAGAAAGACGCTGATCTCATCAGCAAGTTTCAGTCGTTCAAGGTAGCCCTGGCAAATGTTAGAGATAAAGTCCACGGAGAAATTTCGGAAAGCTCGCCTGGACTTCACGAAGATCAGGACTAATATCCTTTTCGTGAATTGTTACAGCCAGAATAACCGTCCAATAAAGGACGTTCTTCATGTACCGATTGTCCGGCGGTCCCTCTTCAACATACGTCTTAGCGTCCTCGTATGCACTCATCAAGAATGCGATCCCCTCCTCCCAATTTTTCTCGGCAGTTCTGGACGACTCCAGAATAGTATTCAGGCCCAGCGCTCCTGCATGTTCGACAGCTCGCTGTAAAAGCTGGAATCGTAGGAAATGGGTCGTGCGCTTGCATTTAAGTCCCTTCTTGGCAGCACGAAGGCCCTCAACGTTATCTGCGGATAAAGTTGTGGGGTAGTAAAAGTAGGCATAGTCCGGGCTGCGCTCTAACGCCTTCTTCGCGAGTTCCCTGGCCGTAGGCAGACGTGCGCGCGTGATATGGAACTTGATGTCCAGGACATCCGCTAAATCGGATTCCTCTCGTTTTCCGCGTTCCCTGATCGCCTTGGCGCAGTGTGGAAGAGAATCTACATAGTAAATGAAAGGTAAGCCAACATCGAGTGTTTCCATCTCGCCTGTCACCGGATTAGGACTTTGAAGACACCCATCTGGGACTGCGAATTCCGTATAGAGAATCAAGTTGGCTAGCTTCAAACCTAGGCTGTAGAGATTTCGGTCGTGGGCACAAGTCATTATGGCACGTTGGGAATCTCCAGCGGCTTTGAGAGTCTTGTACGTCTCAGTACGCTCTGCACCATACTCCACCATAACATCAGATATGTGGCTCGGAAATTTTCGTTGGACGGCTGCTAGAAGTTTGTAGGGATCAAAAAGACGTGGATCCTCTTCTGCTTCGTGTCTGTGCAAGCGAAGGAGACCCCCAAGACAAGTGCACCTGAAAACCCAATCTTGGCTTCGTAGGCCTGCGACGAGGAAGTCGATCGCGGAGCCATTAGCTTTGCAAATCGGCGAAGCGTTATATGTCAGAGAAGAGATAAGGTCCATCCCGTGGGTGACGAGATATTTTGAGGAATTGGGCTGCTTGATGCTGTCAACGGTGGCCTCCAATATCTTCGGAATGTGGAGAGTTTGCAACGTCTTGACTGGGATGGGGTGATCGCCAGAGACAAGGGTTGAAACAGAATGTGCGAGTGAAGTGATAGCAAGCTCAGTCGTTTTGGGGTCGCCAATATGCTCTTTGATGACCTTGAGGAGAATAGGTGCTTGCTTCGCGAGGTCCGTCCTGACCGTCTTGCCGCCGTGATGAGTGATATTGCCAAGGGCCTGGAGAGCAACATGGCGACAAGCTGGCCGCTCTAGCAAGGGCAAAATCTTGTCCAAAAATCCTAATCCAGACGTGGTTATCCGAAATCAACAACGACTCGAGAGCCTGGAGGAATTGGACATACCTTTCGAGATGAGCTTATTCCGAAGAATTGCATCCGAGCACATCTTTGCAAAGATCCCAACTATCCCTCCAGCCAACTTATCATTATCGGAATAACGCGTGTATGCAGTATCCAACCGTGTATACACGCTTTCAAAGTTCGCGTGGACTTTCCTCAACCCACTCCTCGTCGTGAGGTCTATCCCCTAGTAAATAAAATCATATGCGTGTAGCAAGATGGGTGCTACACACCGGGGAGTTCAAAAACGTCACAAAGTATGTCTATGACGAGGTGCCATCCTACAGCATTGTCAATGTCCCCGATGTATGCATCGGGTGGCAAAGGACCAGAGGTGCTTGCAGATTTGGATTTGGATTTCTTTCCTTTTGTCTTCCCTGGTCCTGGCATCGCTGAGTACCGATGCGAACGCGTCAAGAGGGCAGCGTTACAGATTGGCGCGTCTGGTTGGTGTGGAGAGTAAGAGAGTCGCGCAACGCGCGACTTGAAAGAAAGGTTTCCAAATCTGGTCGGTGCGACGTCATACACGGCTACAGGGTCAATGACTTCTCCCGAACCTGTATTCCATGATACAAGAGCCAGAACGAAGCGATTATCGGTACTTAGATGTACAACAACATAACGGATCCGAAAGATGGTACAAAGGTCACATAATCCTTGTCAAGACCTTTTCGTTTCACCGCGCGATGTGATCAAGTGGAGACGCTGCTAGCAACACACGCCCTCTTGTGCTCAGACCAGTGCGATCTCTGGCACCCTGAATCGCAATACCTGAAAGTATGGTGAGTACTAGATGGATAAAAACAATCCAGAACGGAAACTCTACCTTGTCTTCGCACATCCGCTGCCTGAGTATAGAGAATCAGAGGTTGGATAAAATGGAGTTCTGATGGTACGTACATTTCCTGAGGACAGCAGATGGATTGGAACACCACGAACATCGATACAACCCAACGTGGTTCATCGTAATGTTGGGATGCACAAAATGCATCTCTGGTTCTTCAGAACCATCGTCGGTCCGCAAGTTTTCGAGCCAGGCTGCCAAATCATCACCTGCCTTCTCAGCATTAATCGGCTCAGGTGCTTGCTTGGGTGCCGTCTTTTGCGCAATAATATCTCCGAATTCCTTTATTGCTTCGGCAAACCTTTGGACAATGGTTTGCATGGCCAACCTAAGATTTGTCTTGGGTGGTGGGACGCCTATGAAGGTGCTGACATCATCAGCAAGTTTTAGTCGTTCGAGGTAGTCCTGATCAGACGAAAATAAGACGGTAGCACGGGAATAGAAAGTCAGATACATACCTTCAGTTCTTGGAGATCAGGATTGATTTCGTCGTTTATTGTGACCGTCAATATAATGAGCCAATAGAGCACATTCTTCATGTGTCGATTGTCTGGGGGTGCCTCTTCAACGTACGTTTTCGCATCCTCATATGCACTCATCAAAAACGCGATACCCTCCTCCCACTTCTTATCCCCAGCTTTCGGGGCATCCTGTAGAGTCTTGAGCCCAAGATCTCCTGCATGTTCCACAGCCCGCTGGAGCATTTGGAAGTGGATGAATGGCGATTTCTGTTTACACTTGAGACCCTTCTTCGCTGCACAAAGTCCGTCGACGTTGTTTGCACATAACGTCATTGCATAATAGAAGTATGCATATTCTGGGCTTCGTTCCAGGGCCTTGGTAGCAACTTCTATTGCGGAAGGCACACGGCCACGCGCTACGTGGAATTTGATCTCCAGAACATCGGCCAAGTTGAGCTCCTCTCGCTTCCCTTTTGCTCGTATAGCCTTTGCACAGTGTGGCAGGGCGTCCATGTACATGGTGAACGGTAATCCCATATTACCAGCCATTTCCATCTTGCCTGTTCTGGGGTTGCGCGTCTGAAAGTAGCCATCCCCAATCGAGAATTCCGTGTCTAAAATAAGGTCCGCCAGTTTCAAGCCCAGAGAATATAGGTCATGGTCCTGTACACAAGCCATAATGGCTTCTTGGAAGTTTCGAGCTGCCAGGGCCGTTTTCCACGTCTCGGTGCGAGTCATCCCATAGTCCATCAAGACGTCGACAATGTGGTCAGGAAAACGTCGGGAAATGGCAGCGATAAACTTCTGAGGATCAAGGGATCGTTGGTCAGGCTCTGCCTCGTACCGATGCAAGCGAATGATCCCCCCAAGGCAGGTGCATTTCGTCACCCAGTCCGAGCTACGCAGACCAGAGACGAGGCAGTTTATCACCGAAGGATTATCCCCACATATCGACGAGGCGTTGAGAGTCGTGGTTGCAAACAAATCGACAGCGTGAACAACCAAGTGGGGTGTCGCGTTTGGTTGCTTGATAGTATTGGCGGTAACCTCGAGAATTTGCGGTATATGTGACGATTGTAAAGTCTTTACTGGGATAGCATGATTACCCCCAACAAGTGCCGAGACAGAGTGAGCGAGTGTCGTGATGGCAAGGTCTATAGTTTTAGCATCTTCGGGGTGCTTCTCGACGAGTTTCAGAAGAATTGGCGCCTGTTTTGCAAGGTCGGATCTGGCAGTTCCGCCATCGTTATGAGAAATCGTGCCAAGGGACTGGAGAGCTAAATGACGACATGCAGGTCGCTCCAGTAATGGGAAGATCTTGTCCAGTAGCCCTGTGATTAGACACGGATGACGACATGCGATTGAAGGATATTAATCGACCATACCATTAGAGATGAGCTTGTTCCGCAAGATTGTATCAGAGCACATCTTCGCATATATCCCAACAATCCCCCCTGCCATCTTATCATTCTCTGAATAGCGCCTATATGCACTATCCAGCTGCTTGTACACGCTCTCGAAGTTTGCGTGAACTTTCTTCAATCCGCTCCTCGTCGTGAGGTCTGCCTCCCAGTAAGCTTTGTCTGTGTAAGAAAATCCTGATACGTACCCGGAAGCTCGAAAACCCCGCAGAGTATGTTTACAATGAGGTACCATCCCTCGGCGTTGTCAATATCTCCAATATATGCCTCGGGAGGCAAAGGGCTCGAAGTGCTGGTAGATTTGGATTTTGACTTCTTTCCTTTTGCCTTCCCTGGTCCTGGCATGACTGTCTGTCAATGAATGCACGTCAAGGAGCGCGGCTTGTACGGGGACGTGTCTGGTTTATGAAGAAGTGCGGTGACTGTTCCGTGTGACCGCTACTATATCTGATGATGCCACAAGTCGTACTCAAACAACGGCCCGTTCCACTTATTTCTAAATTTTATTGAACTCGACACGAACGCAGACCATTACCTAGTTCTACAGTAAGACATCATTTCAATACCTTTATCGTGAGATGGCTTGCAATTGCTAGCACCTCCCCATTACTTCGTGCACACCTTCTTATGCTCCGACCAGTGTGACTTCTGGCACCCCGAATCACAATACCTCAAAAGGGAGTGAGCACAATGTGGAAACCGAAAAGACCAGGAATCCGACTTACATTACCTTTCCACAGGCGGTGCCTATACAGTCGGATACCGTCAGTCAAGCGTATCTTACTGTAAAGGACCTCGTACATACATTTCTTAAGAACAGCAGACGGATTGCCACACCACGAGCACTGGTACAACTTTATGTGGTTTAGCGTGATACTGGGATGCGATCGCGCTTTGGGCTCCTCGGAACCATCTTCAGTGCGCAAATCGTCTAGCCATGCAGCCAGATCATCTTCTGCCTTGGTGGCATCAATTTCGGTCTTTTGCTCGGGTGCTGTCTTTTGTGCGATGATTTCGCCAAACTCCTCTACAGCTTGAGCGAACGTCTGGACGATTTTCTGCATCGTTAGATTTATATTTGTCCGAGGTCGTGGGAGACCCAAAAAGGTCTTGATGTCGTCGGAAAGCTTCAGTCGGTCGAGATGGTGCTAAGGGGAACAGATTGAAGACGGCGAGACAATGATGGATAAAGACGAAGACACACCTTTAGTTCACGAAGATCAGGACTGATGTTTTCTTCCACCATGATTGTCAGTATGACGAGCCAACATAGGACGTCCTTCATGCGTCGACTATCGGGGGATGCCTCTGCAACATACGTTTTTGCATCCTCGTATGCACTTATCAAAAACGCAATCCCCTCCTCCCACTTCTTATCTCCAGCATCCGAAGCATCCTGAAGACTCTCGAGCCCCAAGATGCCTGCATATTCTACAGCCCTTTGGAGCATTTGAGATCGTATGAAAGGGGTGGTCTTGCGACATTTGAGTCCCTTCTTCGCTGCACGAAGAGCATCAGCAGTGTTTGCGCATAGTGTTGTTGGGTGGTGAAAATATGCAAAGTCTGGGTTTCGTTCTAAAGCCTTTTTAGCGATTTCCCTAGCCTCGGATATACGACTACACTTGATAGCGAACTTGATGTCCAGAACGTCTGCTAGGTCGAGCTGCTCTCGATTTCCACGCTCTCGTATTGCCTTCGAACAAAGCGGTAGGGCCTCCGTCGATGTCGTGAAAGGTAGATCAGCGTACATGGGACCATCGGCGATAGAGAATTCCGTGAACAAGATCAAATTGGCCAACTTGAGGCCCAGAGAGTAGAGGTTACGATCTTGAATACATGTCGCCAGCGCTTGGTGGAAGTCTCGAGTTGCCAAGGTCAGTTTGATCGTGTCGGTACGTTCCATACCATAATTATTGAGGACATGCTGGATATGGTTAGGGAAACCTCTACACGCAGCAGCCAAAACCTTCCTGCCGTCAAATGATATTGCGTCGGACTCGGACTCGTGTTCGTGTAAATGGACTATAGCCCCGAAGCTAAGGCACTTCATCACCCAATCTGAGCTACGTAGACCAGCTACGATGAAATTGATGACCGAGCGGTTTTCCTTGAAGATCGAGGAGGCACGAGACGTCGTGCCAACAAACAACCGCATTGCGCTGGTGAGGAGAAGCGGTGTTGCATTTGGTTGCTTGATAGCAGTAACAGTGACCTCTAGGATCTTCGGGAGAAGAAGGGGTCGCAATGATCTGAAGTCAGGGTGGTCAATATCAACGAGGACTGGAATGGAATAAGCAAGCGATGAAACCGCGAGCTCGGTGGTTTGGGAATCTTGAACGTGTTCCGCTATGAGTCTGATAAGGATAGGTGCCTGAATTACGACTTCTACTCTGGCAACCCCGGGGTTCTGAGTGATTGTCCCAAGGGCTCGAAGAGCTATATGACGGCAAGCAGGCCGCGCTAGCAGAGGAAACACCTTGTCCAATAGGCCTATTATTCGATATAAATTTGACGGTTGAGAGAGTAATAATGCAAAATACCTTTGGAGATCAGTTTGTTCCGAAGAACTGTATCCGAACACATTTTCGCAAAGATCCCGACTATGCCTCCAGCGACCTTGTCGTCACTAGAATAACGCGTGTATCCAGTGTCTAGCTGCGTGTATATACTTTCGAATTTCGCGTGAACTTTTCTCAACCCACTAACTCTCGTGAGATCTATCTCAAGGAGATTGGTGAGCAAATCTAGATAGGGTACGGAAAGACGTGCAATGTACCTGGAAGTTTATACGCTTTGCAAAGGATGGTTATGATAAGATACCATCCTTCTGCATCGTCAATTCCCTCGATACGAGCCTGAGAAGGATGTGGAAGACGAGGAGATGAACTGGTAGGCTTTGGTCTCCGTCTGCCTCTTCCTGGTCCCGGCATGACTGAATGAACGCCTGAAGTTGGCCTGAGGCGTCGGAAGAATTCGAAAAGCTACTTGATATGGTAGCTGCCTCGAATATGACGGTGGATGCGATGTCGATTAGGCGTTACACGGTGTTTCCTTCTTCCAACATTGCTCGTGGTATCGAAGCCCTGGTCGCCAATGAATAGAGAGAATGCCACCCAGTCGAGATGAAAGCAGAAAGGCGGGACCCGTCACCGAAGTCATTCATTTTACGTAATCGCAGCGTGTGAGGTGCTTTGAATTTTCAAGTTTTTTCCACCTGCAGTACCGTATGTGTAGAGCTGTGTGCAATAGTGAGTTGTACCTCCCATGTAATTATAAATGCTATAAACTACATGAGATGATCACGAAAATTCCGAGTCGTCCTCGAATCCCGGCCTCGACTCGTGTAGAATGAATCGTAGTATCTCTATAAATGGGCAGAAGGGTATATGAAAAACTAAACGTTGACGATAGCAAACGATAGAAAAGCAGAAATTCCAGTGCAATTACTCTCGCCTACTAAGGCCTTGTAATTGCACGTAAGTATAATAGTCGCCTCTCTGGGCTAGCAGTTGTTCGTGAGTTCCTGATTCGCTGACGCGTCCCTCTTTAATGAAATAGCTGGAACGGACGATACGGTTAGCAAAAGGACAGAAATGGAGGGAAAGCCGACTCACATCTGATCTGCATTTTGAATGGTTGACAGTCGATGGGCGATGGCTATGGTGGTTCGACCCTTGGCAGCTTGGTCAAGAGCTTCTTGTACAACCCTCTCGGAGGTGGAGTCTAGCGCTGAAGTTGCCTAAAGAACGATCAGTTGTTACGGACTGCTGTGAAACGACGGTTCACACCTCATCCAACAGCAGGACCTTAGGGTTGCGGAGAAGAGCACGAGCAATTGCGATACGTTCTAACGACTAGTTAGTTAGCTTATGCACGACGCAGAAGACAAAGAATACGGACGCTTCTGACCACCCGAGAGTTGTGACCCTTTGCCACCAACTTGAGTTTCGAAACCGCTACGACAAGTGTTAGTCTATGTCCACTGGACACAACCATGATTAACACTTACTCGGGGAGCTCTTTGATAAACTCCAGAATATTTGCATCACGGCAAACAGCCTCAATTTCATCTTGAGTGACCTCCTCTGTTGGCTTGGCGGCGCCGAGCAAGATATTGAACCGAATTGTGCCAGCATACAATGTAGGTTCTTGTGATACAAGTGAAATCTGCTTTCGGTATTCTTGAATGTTAAGCTCGGATATCGGTTGGTCGTCAAACTAGGTCGGATCGGATGAGAGTAAGATTAGGTGGCGGGAACACAACTTACGAGAACATCTCCGGCCATAGGATCATAGAAGCGTTCAATCAACTGGATGCTGGAAAAAATTAAGTAAGAGACCTCGAGTAGGTTGGAGGGACATACACGGTACTCTTGCCACATCCGCTTTGCCCAACCAATGCAACAAAGGTCCCCGGCTCCGCCGACAACGACAAATCGCGCAACACGCGCACTCCAGGTCGAGTTGGGTAGCGGAAGTGTATATTCTTGAGCTCGATACGTCCTCGTGACACTGAACCGTCTACCTTCTTCCCATCCGGCGATTCGGCATCAATATCCGGTCTCATGTCAAGGAGCTTGACAATATCTGATGCGGCTCCTTTTGCAGTCGACATATCAGGAACGAACGCAAAGACCCCACTGGCGTCCATAGCAGCGAAAGTGGTACTCATCATCCCAACGAAGAAGTCAAAGCTAGAGTACTCTCCCTCGGCAACCAAGATTGCGCCGAACCAAAACAGAAGGGCCATCAGGAAGAATACGAACGCTTGTGAAAGGGAGTAGAGAGTAGTGCTCCAGAAAGCAGAACGAGCGGATCTGTGAAGAGGTTCTTCTAGAGCTTTGCTGTAGATGAAAAGGCAATCATCTTCACGAGTGAGGGAAGCAACAGTACGGATAGAACTGGCAGCTTCGCAGGCGATCGTGGCAGAGGCTTCATGAGCTGCCTTGTTGACTTTATCCTTCAGTACAACAACACGCTAGTAGAAGACAGGTGATGAGGGAAACTGAAACCGGTTGCAAAATTAGCATACCAAATGGATATAGCCCGGTGAAAGGAGGAATGGTAGGCAGGCTAGTAGGGTTGGGAGTCAACGAGTGTGTCGTCTGGGGAGTCAAACAACGGCACGAACCGATGGAAATGAGGGCAATCTTCCATACGAAGACCAAACCTAAGACAGAACCAATGATAATCGTGGCAATGTTTTGCACGATGCTACAGAGACTCTTTAGCGACTACTATGCAACGTGGTATGATAGAAATCTTACGCGGCGAGTGTTGCTCCAGCTAGGCCGTTGACTTTTTGAGGCTTCTCGCTGAGGCCGACAGTTAGTTTTCCGGTCTACCTTCCAATAAGTTCTCGGAACAACACAAGGATTCAAGGTAATCATACAGTGTTTTCATCCCGATCAAAGAACTCGACTGCAAAAGAGATCAACCATGGTGGGTCGAAGAATATTGAGGACTCACTGTCTTGGCGAAGGATCGCACGGAAGGACAAAGTGCGCAATTTGGCGGTCAGCCTTGCAGCTGAAGTCATGAACATATAGTTCTGGAAAAAGGTAGCGAGCATGGAGACAATGGCAATGATGAAAAGCCTGCGAAATCCGTGGTTAACCATCTGAGATTAAGCTACGCAATGAACCAACCTACCAAAGGGCAACACGGTCACCTTCCTTCCTTCTGACCTCTGGTTCTTGCGCGAACGCGTCAATACCTTTCGAGAATACGATACCGAAGCTAGGATAGATGGCACCAGTCACTGAAGATCATCCAGTGAGATTTAGTAGATCCGAGAGAGGACAGACGTACTAATTGCAAAAACACATCCAGTGAGATACCTATTCCAGCTTTCGCGGTTGAGTTTTCCCATGCGCTTGAACAGATAGACAAAGCCATGGTCAACGTCACCCTGCTTGTCGTCAGAGGACCCGTGTTTCTCCTTATCTGCCAAAACCTCGCTAGCAAGCGAGCGAGAGGTGCTAGTACGACCCAGAGGGACCTCCTTTGCTGCTTCCTCTTCATAGGCATTGCGATCCTTTGAGCCCTTGTCCTCGCGCAGACTTTGCGCTTGAACAAGGATAGCATATGCACCCTCTTTCGCAAGCAACTCGTCATGAGTACCAGATTCCAGGACAGATCCTTCGCCCATAACATAGATAACATCTGCATCCTTGATAGTCGAAAGTCGATGTGCAATGGTGATGGTCGTACGTCCAGCAGCGGCCTTCTCTAAGGCATCTTGCACGATGCCCTCAGACTGAGTGTCCAAGGCACTGGTAGCTTCGTCCAAAAGCAATATTCGAGGATCCGAAACGATTGCACGGGCAATGGCTACACGCTGCTTTTGACCACCCGAAAGCAGGAACCCACGCTCACCTACCATCGTCTCATAACCATTTGGTAACTTGGAGATGAAACCGTCGGCATTTGCTTTGATACAAGCCTCTTTAATAAGTTTGAACTTTTCTTCTTCGGGCGCGTTTTCGTAGGCGGTGCCAACAAGTCCATGCGCAACGTTCTCCTTGATCGTCGTTCCAAATAGAGTGGGCTCTTGGGAAACTAGACCCATCTGAGAGCGGAACCATTTGACATTGAGTTGTCGAATGTCAACACCGTCAAGTTTGATGAGGCCAGAAAGAGGATCGTAGAACCGCTCGATTAATGCGATGATAGTCGACTTTCCGGACCCAGAGGCACCAACGAGAGCAGAAGTTTTTCCAGCATGGAAGGTTAGCGAGAGGCCTTTAAGAATTTCGACAGAAGGGCGGGAAGGGTAGTTGAACTTGACGTCGCATAATTCGATTTCGCCTTCCACTTTGGTGGGTCTTTCGCCGCCAGGATCAGCAGAGTCTATCTCCGGGATGCAGTCGATTGTCTCGAACAGCTTAGCTGCTGCACCACACCCTTGAATTATAGCTACACGTGTCGTCAATATAATATAGATGAATGCTGAATGAAGCTCGGGAGTACCTTGCATCTCAGGAGCCAACATAGCAAGGGAAAAGGACCCAATGAGAATAGCTAAGAATACGTTGATGACTTGTCCAGCATCGGCTAGAATAGATCGAAATTGCATGAGCGAGTAAGAATAAATCAAGAAGGCCTACCATGGCCAGAATTGATGAGGGTGATACCGAACGAGAAGGCTAATGGCAGCTTAGATTTAATAGAAATCAAGATCTAGGGGGTTACGTACCAAGACCATAGGCAGAATACACGATGAAGAAAAAGGTTGCAATACCACCACCAGTCCAGATAGCAGTCTTCAAATCAACATGACGTGCAGACTCAATATGATGATCATACAGATCAGCTATTGGGTATTGAATTCCGAAAGCCTGGGTCGTACGAATGGTCGATATGACTTCTTCAGCCAGACTTCCGGCTTCAGCGACATGTTTGAGGGTCAATCTCAAGAATTAGTTAGGTTTGGGAAGGAAAAGACTCTATGGAACTCACTGTGTATACTTGGATATGGATACGTTCATAACAGCACCAGTGAGGGTAATGCATGGCAGAATGGACGTGAGGGCCAGAGCGAGACGCCACGAACGAACGTATGCCATGACGTAGCCCGTCACAAAGGCAGAAAGGCATCTAACAACTAATGGAACCTTTTCGGAGATGCCTTGTTGAACCAAATCTACGCAAAACAGGATTCAGAAATATGTTCACTTGTGGCAAATCGCGAACGTACGAGTGTCCGTCTGTATACGCGTGGTGATTTCACCAGCACCCACTTTGTCAAAGAATTGGATATCTTGGCGTAGCACGGCCCCCAGGTATCGTTCACGAATTCGCTTCGCATTTGCCTCAGCGGTGTATGTCCAGGTGTACATATAAACGAATGTGCAGCACAATAAAGCCAAGCCTAGATGCATCAAAGTCAGAACAACAACTCAGAGTTGAAAATTTGGTGCGCACCCATAAACACAAGATAGGACGCCAATTGAGCGGCTGATCGCTTGAAATCGTCTTCAAGTTCCTGCGCCGTCTTTCCAATTGGGATTCCCATGCTCAACTGGGTGGTATCGACTTGGAACGTAATGAACGACTGAGTTAGTTTACCGAAGAACAGCGTCATCAACGGCTGAGAGAATACGGCGTGATGAATAGGATGACATATGAAGATAATTCAAGGACAAACGGACCTGAGCTGCGCCAGCACCAATCGCAGCGACCAATCCAGCAAAATTCAGGAAGAGTTCAAACGTGGTTGCGAACCTGTGAACGAGGTGAGAAGTGAACGCACATGCAAAATGCAGTTCGAACGTACCTGAAGAGTTTGGCGAAAGACACTGGAGGTATCTCAGCCTTTTTGCCTTCCTCGGTAGGACTGGCAGTCGAGCCATCTTCTGCCGCAGCCTTCTCCTGGTCTCTGTTGGTCGCGACCTCTTCCTTTTTGCGGTGGAAGAAGCTCCTCCTGGCCTTGGGCTCGATAATCGTCGTCTTTTCCTCCGTGTTGGTGGACGTTGGAGACGACATGGCCAAGGGGACACCAGATGCTCGGATGGCAGCAACAAGAACAAGATATTTAACCTTGACCAGGGGTAAGGTACCGCAGCCTTGATCTGCGCCAAGCCACCCAAGTAGGAATGTCCGACCGAGTCATGATCAAGCCTCAGGCCTCAGGGCTGCATCAGGGATTCGCACTGTGCCGCGGAGGGACGCGCAATTAATGGTAGGCGCCAAGGTGCGACCAAGACGCGACATGACAAAACTTCGTGATGACCCGCGTACAGACTTGGTCCAGTCCTTGGAGCTTGAAGCTTGACTCCTTGCCCAGCCTCGTCAACTTCGAACTCTGGTCCAACGATAAATATATTGTGCCAGCACCCCTCGCAAGACCAGATATCCTTGCGATATATTTGTGACCATGATGTCTCAACATAGTTCGAATTCGAACCCTACAGAATCTCAGAAGTAGGCGGTATTGCAGTATCACTTCAATTAAATATGCCAGAACTATACCGTAGGCTGCACGAAGGATCCTAAATGGTCGTACAGGATAACGATAGTCTTGAGTTGGGGAGGCGGCTACGTAAAGCGAGCCGCGGACAGAGTGGGGTATGGTAGCTCATTATAGAAGCGAAAACTATGGGTAGATAAGTATTGAGCTGATGACAGCAATTGAGAACCATAACTTCCGGAGCAATTACGTCCGCTTGCTAAGGCCTTGTACAGTAATTGCACGTAGGTACAATAGTCGCCTCTGGGCGAGCAATTGTTCGTAAGTTCCAGATTCGCTGACACGTCCTTCTTTGATAGAACAGCTGCAACAGGATGTGGCTTAGGGAAGGTCGCTTCCAGTTAGACAGTACTTATAGGTCGATAATCGATGGGCGATAGCAATGGTAGTTCGACCCTTGGCAGCTTGATCCAGACCTTCTTGCACAACCCTCTCAGGGTTAGAGTCCAACGCTGAAGCCTAGCTGGTGATAAGCCTTCACCATTTGTCAAAGTGCAGCTGTTTGCACCTCGTCCAACAGAAGAACCTTGGAATTACGGAGAAGGGGCGAGCAATTAGCAATACGTCCTGAGAACAGATTAGTTTGCGGGTAATCAGTGATACAAACACGAGGCTACATACGCTTCTAACCACCAGAGAGTCGTGACCCTTTTCCACCGACTTGTGCTGCGAAACCTCTATTACATATGTTAATCTACATTTACCGGACCCAGACACAATCAAAACTTACTCAGGTAGTTCTTTGACGAAGTCCAAGATGTTTGCGTCCCGACAGGCGCCTCAATACCATCCCGAGTTACCACTGTTGGTTTGGTAGCATCGAGGAAAATGCCGAAGCGGATTGTACCAGCACACAACTTAGGTTTGTGATGCCAGTGCAATCTCCTTTCGGTGTTCCTGAACGTTAAGTTCGGATAACAGTAGGTCGTCGAACTGTGCTGGGTGAGAACCCGGGCTAGGCGAGGAAAATATCAACATACGAGAACTTCTCCGGCCAGAGAATCATAGAAGCGTTTGATCGATATTGAATGCTAGAAGTGTATCGAGAAACTCTCTGGAGTAGATTAGAGAGGGGTGACATACACTGTACTGTTGCCACCGCCACTTTCCCCAACCAACGCAACAAAGGTGCCCTAAGAAGATCTGATGCTGCTCCCTTGGCAGTCGACAGATCGGGGACGACGCGGATAGATTACCAGCGTCCATGGCCGCAAAAGTGGTGCTCATCACCTTAACGAAGAAGCAAAGGTGGAATATTCTCCTTGGGCGATCAGGATGGAGGAGCGCCAGTATAAAGTAGACAGTAGCTTGAGGGATGGCATACAAAGCAGCGCTCCAATAGTAGACCGGTTAGATTCGCAGTCAGTTTCCTGGTCTAAACTGGGGTAAGTTTCAAAAGATGAAAATCCAAAAGTTCAGCGTACACCGTTTTCGTCAAAGAACTCAACTAATCAAGCAATTAGCGACACAACCCTCACAAGAGTTTTTGGGGGACTCACTGTCTCGACGAAGGATAGCACGGAAAGCTAAGCTTCGTGATTTGGCCGCTGCAGTTGAAAACAGATAATTTTGGAATCCCATTGAGCATGGAAAGGGTTGCAATTATGAAAATCCTATAAATTCGCGGCGTTGACGTCCCGATCAGAAGATACGATGCAGAGGCACCGCTTGAGAGTAAAAAGTCGAACAATCTGCCATCGTAGCTGCGGGGACTGCACCCGAGGACGACAGTCAGTCCCGCCTTTCTCTAATGCGACACAAAAGTGAGAATGACTTACAATATTATGGAACTCGTGCTTCTTCTGTCAACGGGGGCAGTTATTTTGGTTGTTCCACGTTCGATGGTGACTTGGCGCTATCTTTGGTTGGAGTGAAGTTGTCGCAAGTGGCCATAACACCGTTCAAGTTGGGAACGTATTTATTTACGTCATGTCGAGTACAGTTGTCCCCATTCGGCAGGCTCCTGCAAAATCCGCACGGACCGCACCCCACAGAACCCTGCCCTCCACTTCTCACCGCGTCGGCCTATTGTTTTTGGGCAGACAGTGTCGTCCAGCTCCTCATCTAGTTATATCTGTTCGTCATGCGGCCAACCAACATCGCTAGAGCAAGCTATGGAGGGCGGCGTATAACCTCTTCATTGGCTGGTCGTACCTCCAGGTATGTCTGAACCCGACACTGCAGTGCTTTCGTTACGGATCTTGTCTTACTGATTTCTTCACGATTTATCGTAAAGCCCAGCATCTATCATACAGAGCCAAAGACATGTGCATGAGCAGAAGACACCCGCATATAATTGGAATTCTCGTCGGACGATGTCTGGCGTGTCTACGGAAGAAGCTGATCAGCTCTACGCATCATATGCCCCGCATGTCACGAAAGGACTGGGCAGGTCAACCGAAGGTGTTATCAAGAAAGCCAGTGGGTCGCGTGTCCAGTTTTACGACGGCAGAGAGGTGTTAGACTTCACGTGTGGAATTGGTGTGACGAATCTTGGTGGGTTTTCAAGCTCCATGTTCCTCTTGTTGGATCCTGATAAACCTTTCGATAGGTCACTGCCATCCTAAAGTGAGCGCAGCCGCTGCAAAGCAATGTATGAATATTGTTCACGGTCAAGTGAGCCACATATTCTCCGTGTTCATCCCGTTTACTTAGACAGCTCGTAGTGTAGCATTGCGTTCCACGCACCATACCTCCAACTTATCGAGAGGTTGTTGCCTTTGATGCCCCACCCATCATTGGATTCGTTTTTCTTCTGGAATTCAGGATCTGAGGCTGTAGAAGCTTCAATCAAGATGGCACGTACTGTAACTGGCCGTCAAAACGTTATATGCATGCAAGGCGAGTCTTTATCTCCGCATATATGGATCTTTCTGACCGATGGCGACTTTAGGTGCATATCACGGCAGGACTTTCGGTGCTATGGCCGTAACCAAGAGCAAGACCATCTATTCTGAAGGTGTTGCGCCGCTAATGGTCGGTTTTCCACCTGCTATTTCAAACTTAATGCTGAAAGGTTCGGTTATAGCCTGGCGTATTCTCCATCCCGTACCCTTTCTGGCACCAATGTGGCCTTCCACCGGCAACTTCCCCTCACACGCTTGTTTCTCAATCTCTATACCAGCTTGATTTGTTACTTGCTCAGCAAACTGCGCCAAAAGACACTGCTGCTATCATTATAGAACCGGTGCTTGGAGAAGGGGGTTACGTCCCCGCTCCTACCGAATTTTTGCAAGGCTTAAGGGCCATCTGCGACAAACATGGAATCTTGCTTATCATTGATGAAGTACAGTCTGGCTTTGGCAGGACAGGGAGGTTCTTTGCAATTGAAGAGAGCGGTGTCAAACCAGACATCTTGTTAATTGCTAAAGTATGGGTTATTCTTGGGCCATATCCTCCCATTAATTGTACACGTTTTTAGGGCCTTGCAAACGGTTTCCCTTTGAGTGGTGTCATCAGCCGAAAGGAAATCACTGACAAACTAAAACCTGGTTCCATGGTTAGGCTTTTAAGTTCCGAAATCTTCGTATTGATGCTAACAACCTCTTCAGGGTGGAACATATGCTGGAAACGCCGTATCGTGCGCCGCTGCTGTTGCCGTTGTTGATGCGTTCAAAGAAGAAAATATCTTGGAGAACGTTCGAGCGCGGTGTGTCTTATCCTCATTGCATTCTTTTCTTATGTTGAAAAATGTTCCACCTAGTTCGACGGATTTGCTAGTTGGGTTGAATACTCTCCGAGACGACCCGGCTGTGTCACCGTTCATCATCGATGTTCGGGGTCGTGGTCTCATGATCGCTGTTGAATTTACACCTTCAGCATCCGGGACTTCGCATGACCCATTTGCTCAGGCACACAGTCCAAAGTCTTTCGCGAGTCGAGTGGCGAAGAGGTGTATCGAAAAGGGCATGCTGATTTTAACAACGAGTGTGTATGAGGTTGTGAGGTTTATCCCGCCTTTGAATAGTACGAAGGAGGAAATTGAGGAGGGGTGTAGGATATTTGCAGAGGCTGTTAAGGAGGTGGTGAAAGAAGGCTGAACAAACAGTGCTATTTTGGATATCGACAAAAATTTGTGAATAACATATGTTGTAGTTCTGTGTGTACCTCGTGCAATTGATCTTGGCGATGAATTGCCACAGCGCGACGCGTCTCGGACTCTCACCCTGATCACCGCCATCGACGCCGTCTTCCGCTCTCATGTCGCGTCCAACCGCCCCGTTACGTGAGTATTTGAACAGGCTGAAAAGGAGGTTCAGGCAGACGGTCGACCCTTCCAACTCTCTTTCTGCCATGGCCAACTTGACCAACCCCACATCAAGTTTTGAAGCTTCAAGTACTCAGGGTGCGCAAGCCCTTATTTTGAGGTACGTCGTAGTGCTCGACCTCTCTTCGCTGGTTCAGACCAACTTTCACCTAGCATTTTCCGACTGATTGATGGAGAGAGAGGACGATAGAAATTAGAATGATCTTGTGACGGTGAGCCAAGCTCGAACGACGAACGTTCGTCAGTCTCAATCACGCAGCGTCACAGCTCTGTATTTGCGGTAAGGATAAGGTTGGGATCTAGAACGGAACTCCCCGCAGCCTTCAAGTCTACCTGGCCGTTAGACAGTATGATATATCCCCAGTTACGCCAATGAGCCTCTCAAGGAGGTCAGTCCCTTCCATTGCACTAGGCAAGTTGAACCTGACTCGTGCTTAGATTACTACCTTCCGTGGATGTGAGAGTAAAAGGTGAGCTTAGAATTTGTCCTTTCCCCACTGCTGAACGGGTTCTCACCTGGAGTAGTTATCTCTTCCCAGGGATTTCCCAAGGGACACATGATTACGAAGCACGATTATTATGTTAACCTCATCGTAGACGACACGAATTGCGTTACAACTGTGGCAAAGCCAGCTGTCTGGAATGAAGAGTTCACGATGTACGCGCTCTCGATTTTCAATATCGGTCCAGTTAGATGACGTCCGTTTTGATAGTCCTTTTCGTGCTGGTTCTCGGCTTGAGATCCAGTTGTACTGCTACCATAAAGGGGAGCCCGGCCACCTTCTTGGGAAGGTCATTGATTCGACTTTACTGGGGAAGTTGGCTGAATCTGTTGGCGATATCGAGGCGCCATTATCATCTGGGGGAACCATCACATACCGAGTCGACTATGCTCCCGTCAAACGTCTCGCGACCAGTCGGGAAATATCTAATTCTTCGTGGAACGCAGTACAACAAATGGATAACATCGGGTTGATAACTCAGGTGGTGCTTGAGAGGGGTCCAAGGTGTCTTTCACCGAACTGGGCAATCTTGATCCACTCGTTGGGTGGGCTGATTGAAGCAACTCAGAATTTCGGTGATGTGAGTCATAAGCCGTATCCTATTTTCGTTTCTGACCAGGTTTGGCTTACCATTGTAGCTGAATGGAGCCGCAAAAATTGCACTAGGAGCTGTATGCATTGCTCTGCATGTGGGTTACTTTCATACGTCTAGAGTCTAATACTGAGCATATCAATATTCAGCTCGTCATCGATCAAGTCGAACTTGATATGAGGGTTGAGGATTTACTGGAGAACGTTGTCAGCGTGTATCGTTATCTGCAAGAGACGAACTTCGCCAAGGTTGATGCTTTTGAACAAACCATCAAAAGTCTGGTGAAGGAGACGACGGAATGCGTTTATTTCATCTCCACATATCAGCAGAAGGCGTTCAGTAGGCCTTTCGCTTTCCATAACCTCGACTTTCGTTCTTACTTTTTGATTAGTATCTAAAGCGTTTGATAGCACCGTATTGGGCGTCGTCAGGATCGTAGAAGACTTTGAAGTACGGTTGGCACGGCTGAAGATCGAGTTTGTGATGGGCACGGCCTTATCAGTTCATCGCACGGCCTTAATGATCCTGGATCTGGCAAGGAGAAATGGTAAATCAACAGGCTTCTCACTCCCGCAGTCCTAATGGGTTGTCGTAGAACGACTCGTTCTTTTAAACACACTCCCCGTAATCGCAGGCGCTACGTGGAGACACGCCCAAGCACCACTGACCCGAGCATCTCAGAGGATTCTTGATAATCTTACAAGATGGGCTCAGAGCGACGACGCATACACCATCTCTGTGCTGGTCGGAGGCGCTGACAGCCAGAAATCTGCCATAGCGCACTTTCTAGCCAAGCAATTCGCCTGGCAAGATTGGCTTGGGTCAGGGGTCTTCTTTTCAGGGGAGAGTGGTTATTCCTGCCACAATCTTGTCACTACAATCGTTCGCGAAATTGCTGCGTTGAATGACACCTTCGCCGAAAAGATCACTCGGGCGCTTGATAAATTCCCGCTTCTCTCAAGTGCACCATCGGACCGACGATTTGAGGATCTCTTTCTTGCCCCCCTGCGATCTTTGAATACGGCTACCCCAATTTTGGTCATCATCGACGGGCTTGACAAATGCGACGACCAATCCAAGTTTATGGACGAGCTCATACGCCACTGCCACGAGATCCCGACCAATGTTCGTATCCTCCTCACATTAGAACCCAGCGCCGACATTTTAAGACCGCTTACCCGTGCCAAACCCCTTTACGTTCAAGTGTTGCACCCCCACCCAAATCTCCAGCGACCCCTGTTGATTGTCAGCCATTACATCTTGGTATGGTTGTCCCAGCAGTATAAGGAATTGATACCAGTGGCCCGAATTGACAGGCTCGACGGCGTCTTTTCCCAATTGACAAACCTAGATCGGTGTTTTGGCTTGAAGATTTTCAATTGGTACATGTTTGGATCCCCAGAGGAGTTAGCACAGCTCCTTTCCTCTGGAATTGCTTCGGGGGAGATATATGCGACTCTCGCAGCACTTCCCGACCCGTTACTACCTTTGGCATACCATTACGTGCCAGAAAATACGACCTCTCGCTTCAAGTCCGTAATATCCTTCGCTGCGACACTCGCACCACCCTCTCGCACCTCTTTCCATGATGTGCTGCTAACGACCAAAGTCCTGGATCCAGAGGCAGCAAATCTGGCGATCACCATGTTCGGATATACGTATGAACAATGCCGAACGAAGTCTCTCTCCTTTGGGGAGTTCTTGCATGTCGACAAGTTCGAGAGTCACGTCATAGCGGGGTCCCCAGAGATAGCAACCCTTTCCTTGAGGTATCTCAATCGATCTCTAAAGAGCAATCTACTCCATTTTCCGGATATCACGTCGTCCAACTTTGAACTTCCCGACCTCGACGCCAACCTTCTCACTTTTGTGCCTCCTGTGATGAAGCACTTGACCCGTTCCTGGACGTCTTATCTCGTCAATATGTCTGCCAAATGCACGCATTTTGAATGGGTAGCAGTCCTTGAGGAGCTGAGCGAATTCTTGCACAATCATCTATTCGATTGGCTTGAATTGCTGAGCCTTCTGTCCTACGTTGACGAGGAGCTCAATAACTCTCTCTTGTCGTTCGCAAATTGGTTGACCGTAGGTATCAGTTTTGGTTCTCCTAGTTCATAGCAGCTCACACAGTGTAGGTCCAGGATTTGGGAGCTGGCGGAAATTGGATGCCGGAGATCGTCCAGGATTTCTTGCGCCTTATCCAACTCTGTCGGTCGTATATCAAATTGAACGGCCTCTCTGTCCATCGTCTACCCTCTATAACACCTGCAAAAACGACTATCTACCGCATTTATGGCACGAAAGGGCTGATGGTATCTGGAATTCCAACAACCTGGCCTCCCTATAAATTCCTACTCGAACACTCTTATGGCCCTTCGACGAAAGTTGAGATTGCTTCGTTCCACGGAGTATCAACCCTTGCCACCAGTTGCTCCTCTGTCAAGCTCTGGAACATCAGGTCTGGCGATTTGATAAAGGAGGTTTGGCCAGAAAACGTGGACAGCACCAAAATAGCGATATCACCGTGCGGAGATCGTTTCGCATTTATCGGCTTATCTCGTTCCACCTCACGTAAATCTTGCATTGTGGAAGGTAATTTATCTTCTCCAGAGCTCAGGAGTATCCCTCCAGGTGACTGGAGTCCGCGTTCACTCTGCTATTCTCCAGATGGGCAGTTGGCAGTTGGCCTCAAAGATGGCAGCATCTACTTGTGGAATTCGAGCGACTTGAGCCACTGGTGCTTTGGGATCTGCGGTGCCGGTGCTATCACCGCTTTGGCTTTTTCACCGGATGGAACGAGGCTAGCGAGCGCTAGTGGTCACTGGGGTGTATGGATTTGGGAGGTTGGAGCCAAGGAAAGGATGGAAACAACCCTCCGTTATGTTGAAACCCCGGAAACTGGGGCCGCCTCACTTATCTGGTCTCCTAACCAGCGCTACATCGCCGTCCCTGCGGATGATAACTGCTCCGTTTGGGAGCCCGCGACAGGAAAGTCCATTTTATCACACAAAACAGCCAAAAATGCTGGGGTCGCGTTCACCATGGATGGTGCAGCAATCATTCTGCCCATCGAATCCGAACAGGCACTTGTATTCTACGACCTAGCACAAAAGAGAGCTATTCGACGCATCCCACTCTTCAAACCAACCGGAGAGCCCTTGTTTTTGACCACAATCTCCCTTGATCACCGACAATTCCTGGCCTATAGTTTCAATAAGGCTATTTACTGCTTCGATCTTGCACCTGAAGATCCGGCTTATAACGACTCGGATGTGATTGGTCACTATCAGTCAAGCCCTAAAGTAGAGACTCCGAAGTCGGGAACCCTCAGGATCAGAAGGCCTACTCTACCTCAGGCCACGGCATATGCTCCCAAAGTTAGTGAGAACGGTTGGATTTGCACTGCTAAGGGAAGGAGGATTTTGTGGGTCCCATGGCCCTTCAGAGGGGAAATTACTTTGGGCCCAGGTGTTGACCTTTCTCGTATAATGGTCACTAACGTGCGGGGCGGGGAAGATCTGGTCTTAGATCGCAGCGTGCTAGAAGGACTCTTGAAGACTTGGGAATCAGTGTGATTCTGGTGATGTATCGATTTTTGCGTATGTTTACCTGTATCGTTTGTTGTCTAGCCATGCTCTCTTCGATAAATAATATCACGGACTTCACATCGAATCGTCAATGGAAAAAACACTAACGGGTTTATTACCCATAGGATACATACAACAAGAGCTCGAACGTATACTGTACAGAGATTTTCGATCCAAGTCAATGTCAAGTGCAACAAGTTGAAAGTCAGCCAACATCAGAAAGTTAGCACAGTATGTTCGTGCACCGTTCACGCCTTGCAATCCTTCTTATGACGGGTCCAGTCTGCCTTTTGACACACACTATCGCAATACCTGTACACCAACGAGGTTAGGTCAAAAGCTTAAGGTCAAACTGTCAGGACTCACTTAGTCTTTCCGCAGCCGCTACCTAATGATATATAGAGATAAGCGTGTCAGACTCGGGGAGTGACAGAAAAGGGGAAATGGCTTACACTTCTTAAGGGCGGCAGAGGGGTTTCTGCACCATGAACACTCATACAACCCAACACTATTGGACGAGATCATGGGATCCACGAAATGCGGTCTACCTTCTTCCAAAAGAGGTTGGTTGATACGCAAGCCATCCAACCACGCCGCAAGGTTTTCTTCCGCTGATTGTACAGCGTTCGATTCATGTTCGCAATAGGGTTGGTACACCACCCGGGAGAAAGTTGGCCCAAATTCCGTTATGGCTGCGGAGAACCGTTGGATGATGGTTTCGGTTGCGAGACGGAGCATGCTTTTTGGTTGGACCCCACCAACACACTCTGCCACCTCGTCAGCTAGTTTGAGTTGGTCGATATACACCTTTGGCAATTATTTGAGTTTCCGGCCGTCAAGGAAAAAGGAACGAGATATACCTTGACTTCACGGAGATCGGGACTAATCTTCTCTTCATTGAGGACAGTCAGGCAGATGACCCAACACAAGATGATCCTCATATAGCGGTTATCAGGAGGTGCCTCCTTGACGAAGGTTTTCGCATCATCCAAGGCGCTTTTTATGAACGCAACGGCTTCAAAAAACTCCTTTTCGCCGGGTATCGGGGAGTCTAGCATCCCCACAAGGCCCATGTCAGAAGCATGGTCCACAGCCCTCTGAAGGAGTTGAAAACGTAGACAAGGGGTAAGTTTCTGACACTTCAACCCTTTCTTCGCTGCACGAAGACCCTCCACACGAGTCATTGTCGAAAGTGAAATGGCGTAGTAGAAATAAGCGCAACGAGGATTGCGATCTAATCCTTTTTTTGCGGCTTGGACCACATCGGTAGGTTGAGCTCGGGAAATATGGAATTTAATGTCCAAGATGTCGGCAATATCTAGGTCCTCTGGCTTTCCGGTCTGTCGAAGGGCATTGGCGCAATGAGGGAGAGCGTCGACCCATATGGTAAAGGGAAAACCCTCTTCTCGCGAGAAAGAGCCCTGTGGGATTGAGAACTCGGTGAGCATGATGACGTCTGCGATCTTACGACCGAGTGAGCAGAGGTTGCGGTCCTTCTTGTAGGTTATCATCGCAACGTGGAACTCAGTCCATGCGCGACTCGTCATGAAGATCTCTGTGCGATCTCGTCCGTATGATGACAAGGCCGTGGCAACGCTATCTGGTAGGTCTCCTCCACCCAACACAATCATCACGGGAGTAACGGGGTAGTCATTCCCAGCCACATCACGGAAGAAGCGGGTCAAGCCCGACATGCAGATGCCCTTCATCACCCATGCTTCACTTCGTAAACCAGCAACAACGAAGTTGAGAAGGGAACGATTGCAGGCGAATATAGGCCTGGCATTCATTGTGGCCCTAGCCAACAAATCCACGGAATGGGAGATCATCGTTCCAGTTGTAAACGGCTTCTTGACCCCCTCGACCATGGCCATGAAGATCTTTTCCAGCTGTAACTCTTCCAAAGTTTTTGGAGGTATCTTCGTCAGTCCCCCAATGACTTCCTGGAGGGAGTGGCTGAGTGAGATTATCCCAAGTTCAGTCGTCTTCACATCGTCTGGGTCAGCTTCGATCGCTTTCACGAAGATCAAAGCTTGCTTCGCGATCTCAGCTCTCGCCCCACCCCCATTATGCTTCGTTATCGAGCCCAAAGCCCGGAGTGCGAGTTGTCGACAATCCCGCTCGTTCAACAATGGAATCAACTTATCCAGAAATCCTAAGTTGCCAGATTGCATAAGATCCTCGCAAGAATTAAGGAGGAGGGTACGACACCTTTTTCAAACAACTTATTGCGCAAAATCGCGTCTGCAGACATTTGGGCATAGATGCTCACAATGCCACCCGCAATTTTCTTATTCTCGATATTTGCGTTAAACGCCGCATCCAACTGGTCATATAACGCGTCAAAATTCGCGTGCACCTTCCTCAAACCACTCCGAGTTGTCAAATCTATACGCAACGAGAATTAGACACCGAAGAAATGGTGGCACAAGGGTATAGGTTATATCAACCACATACCAGGAATATGAAAGGCTTCACAAAGCTTCATCATTATCGAATTCCACTCTTCCGCATTCTCAATATCTCCAATATACGCCTCTAAAGGCGCATCAGGGACCCATTCATCGGCTTTGCGTACTTTCTTCTTCCCACTAGCATTCTTCGACTTTTTAGACGACTTGGGACCAGGCATAATCTGAATGTGGTCACCAGCAACCAGCAGAGAGGAATGTCGATCAGAGCTCTAGCTCCTGCTTGAGCTTGAGGTATGGGGGTGATCCAAGGTGAGAAGTCGAAAGATACATGGCCTTCAAAGAAGAGAGGAAGCCTGGGCCAGATATTTGGAAATATTTGTGGTAAGTTAATCTGACAAGTTGTGAGCTTCGCGGGAGACAGGGTGGGATTCTGCCAACCTTAGCCTGGACGGCCATAATTAGCAAGCCGTTCTAGATTGAGGTCGACGTCATTCAGCTCGCAAAGATAAGTAGGTATCTGCAAATCCAATCTTGCCTTGATCCAACGCGCGAAGTCCGGTCAAGAGGGAGTTATTTCCGAGAGTTGAGAAATCGCGCGGCAAACGCCGCAATTCTTTTACCTGCCCTCATCGTCGAAATTGCACAGCAAGCGCCATCCCCAGGTAAAGTCTGTCACTAGAGAACACTCGCCACCAAATAGTAAATTGTCAGCCTCGCCTTGCAGTGCGATGCGCATGCTGACTTGGAGAGGAAACACGGCGACCCGTGTTTTGTAGGCTGATAACCCAACCGCCAGTAGTACTCGCTCTGGCCAACCACCTTCATCAATACCTGCCAGTCGAGGCCCTGGACCTGTCTCTTGTGCGATGATGAGTTTAAAAGGGGTGAGTGACGCCATTTTATCTTGATGACGTGAATAAAAGAGGTCGGGGGTACCCTTCTATTTTGACTCAGATCTACTACGACGAGAATAAGAGAGGTTGACGATATCGGTGATCACGGTTTGCCATCGAGCGCCAAAATACAACCAAACCCCTCCTCCAGCGTATTTAAGCCTCGCCCTTCCAGCGATATCCCCAACAAGCTTCTTTCTTCCTTTCTTCCATCTCTTAAACATTCTCTGCCTTTTGGCAACGACGTGCGAGTCATTATATATATGGTCAGTGTGCTTGACGCCCTTCTTGATGCTCTTTGCGGATCAATGCTCATAGTCATCACCTCCCCCCTTCAGCACCTCAAACGATCCAAATCCAAATCTCCGTCTTAGAATGCCTAAACGCCTAATTGACTAAACATCAATCCTCGTCACAACAAACGACACCAAGGCGCACGCTGAATACATGGCATGTCTACGATTTCCACAAATGGCGGGCAGCCACTTACTTAGATCCACCCCGCCAGTGTCAGCACCCCATCGTAACCCTTCTCCTTGACGTCAATCACTGTCACAATGAATGACGCCAACGCGTACGCTGAATTACACGGTATGTTGATGATTTTCACAATGGCGGTCACTGACTAACTTATCTCTACCCCGCCAGTGCCAGCACCCATCATAACCCTTCCCTTCGACGTCAATCACCGTCACAATAAATGACGCCAATGCGTACGCTGAATTACACAGTATGTTGATGATTTTCACAATGGCGGTCAGTGACTAACTTATATCCACCCCACCAGTGCCAGCACCCGAATCGTAATCTCGCTCAAAACTCGCCGTCGCGGTAAACATCATCGACATGATTGTTTCGTCACCACCGCCTCCGCCATCATCACCACTAGGAGGTCATTGAAATCCACTCGAATCCGCACACTGGACGAGGTTCTCATCGCCGAACTCTGGCAATGACCCTGATTGGTCGGGGGTGTATTCTGGGACCACCAGCACTCAATAGGGATCCTTCGTTCTGACACTCAAGTGGATGATGAACCGGAAACTCCCATTGAATAGGGATCCTTCGTTCTGACACTCTCTCAAGTGGATGATGAACCGGAAACTCCCATTGGGCCTGCACTGTGCAGCCTCAACTTTTTCTTCTCTTCTTTTTTATTATCTTGCGAATTGTTATTTATTATCCATTGCTACTTCAAAATGCACATATCTCGCTTTTCTCCTCACTATGAACTGAGTCGTTAATCAATATCTTCCATCTCTGTCTTGCACCTCGCCACTTGAGTCGAAAAATTAAACTATCTCTGGCGCCAGAAATTTTACCCATTCCGAGTCTTATTACAACTTGTGGTACAGACAAGGAGAGGTCCCTCGGACTCGGACTTGCCACGTAATTGTGCAAGTACCATTCTTGTTACTATTTCGTGGTTGTGTGGTAGCAACATTGTAAACCAAAAACCAAAAAAATTCGGGGTCAATCGCAGGTACTTGAATTACGACTTGTACGACCATCTACTACACCTATATATTTTTTCTGGAGGAGGTTGAATTCCGCTTTCATCAAATCGCTGCATAGCATGCCATCCATCATATCGTCCTCCCACCGCTTCCATCCCAAACATAACACCTGAGAAAGTGTCAGAGTAAACAATCTCATCATGGTATCTTCAACTTCAGTCGCAGAATCGGGATCAGCGATGGAGCATGGCGGAACACGGACAGCCCAGCCAACTTTGTCATCGGATTGGGAAGCTGGCGGTGACTTCGAATCCGAGCATTGCGGCAGTGAGCCCTTCGAACTTTGATGAATCAGGATCTCTTGCACAACCGAAACAAGCTCCTTTGGCCAACCCCAGTTCCTCGGAAACTTGTGACCAACCCCTTGCGTCTCAAACCTCCACTTCACTCCGTCCGTAGGCGGTAAGATGGACTCCTCCAAAACTCGGAAGATGGCACGACAAAACCCGCATTGCAACGTCGAAGTCCCGATATAATTGACTGGAAGGGTGGTTTCGCCTTTCCCGCCTTCCCCACGTAAATTCGCTAGAATGATTTTGAGGTAGTGCGCTGTATCCTGGTTGGTTGGAGGTGACGGGAAGGTGTAAGGCAGAAAGGGAATCGAAGGAATGATCTTGAGTATGAATTCGTACTTGGCGAATAGGTTGCGAGGATCGTTAGAGCGGGTTGCCATGAACAAGGCGTTTGTATGCGTGGAGAAAGCGGCGATCTCTGTGATATGACTATAGATCTCGAGGTCTTTTATGTCTGTATATAAATGTAAACATAAAAATGAATGAGGGGATATTATGCTTACCTGGTTGAAAGTTTTCAACGTTCACTGCGACGCGTCTCCAGAACAGAGAATGGTCCTTCACCTTCCTTATCCCTTCTATTATCTGTGGGACCTTGACCATTATGATTTCTCGAGCGTCCAAATGTGGGCCGCCTTTTTGGAGACAATCAGTGGGATCTCACGACAGAGGTTGGCCAACAGTACTGCACACTGGCAAGTGGGTTTATCGCTGAAAGACGTTTGCTCCAAATTGGCGAGTGGATTTATTGCCGAAGGGCGGCTCGTGATCCATGGCTGCTAAAAGTTGGAGAATGGCATCATGATCGAAAGGCGGCTCGTAATCCACGGTTGCTGCAGATGGGAGAGTGACAAAATAATGGCCGAAAGGCGGCTCGTCATCCTTGGCTGCTGGAATGTGGACAGTGGTAACATGATCGCCAAAAGGCGGCTCGTAATCCATGGTTGCTGCGAATTGGCGAGTGGAATTATGATCGCCGATAGGCGTCTTGGTCTTCTTCTTGATCTGAAGGAGTCCGTCTAAGGTAGAAACCCACTCCTCGCAGATAGGACGGAATGCGTCGAGTCGGCGCTGGAGCTTGGGAAGTGTCCGAGCGAATACTACATCTTGGAGCTCGGACAAGAGTTGCGATAGATCTCGCTTACGGGAGAGGCGAGAGAGCCTACGTAGGATATTCCAAACCCCCTTGACGTAGGTCTCAAGTTCCTCGTGGTCACCTTGAGGGGTATTTGTCGAGATCGTGAGGACTAATTTCTTGGACTTGCTGTCATACTGAAGTCCAGTTACATAGGAGTGGCTGCGAGGGGCTTTAACGCAAATGGAAGCTATGGCATCGAGAATCCTTGGTAGGTCGCTGAATGAACGCAGAGGAGTAGAGGTAAGCATGTTGCCTCGACGCCGAATCGTGGCTTCCTTAAGCTTGTGGCCATTGGAGGAGGGGGTAAACGAAAGCTGACTCGTTGTGTCTGGCTTGTTTTCGAGACATTCAGTTCTAATTCCCGTATAGCAACGGCGGAGAAGATGGATCAAGAGGCGGTAATTGGGTGAGTTGCTATCCAATGCCATGATAAGGGTTGACGGAGGTGAGGATGGACAACGTTAGATTCAAACTCTGCGGTGGCGGAACGAGTCCAAGTGAGTGCCCAAGTATCTCCCGCGTCGCATCGAAGCGCATAGAATGAAGGCACCAAAAAGGGCCACCATGGCTATTTCAGGAATAGCTGTAATGGTGTGGCGACAACACAGCGTTTATTAGGATGACGGGACATGATGGAAAGACGTGCCGAGTCAAATGCCAGTGGGATGACATGGTCAAGCTGCCCAAGAGGACACGATGTGATATGGATTACGATGGTTGGCGTGGTTGAGAGAAACTTGGTGTAGTCCAAGAGATCATCTTCAGGAATCGCGATTTACGCCGCAAGGATCTCGTATGGTCTGGGTAGTGAAATGCACACCTGACGTGCAATAGTGCTCTGGGTACAAGATCATGGGTTCATCGGTATATGTGGCTAGCCTGGGTGATCTTCTTGCAAGGACAGTTGTGAAGTTTGGTTTCAGTCCGAAAGTTTTGATCTCGGAGGGAAGTGGATGTAAACTCTACCGCGTGTGCTTGTCTCCAAAGATACACGCCAGTGAATATAAAAGAGTAAAGAGTATTTGGGCACGAAGACGGCCGTGGTTGTCCTAGGTCGTCGATGTCGGTGTGGTGCCCGTGGGAGGGAGAATGGCGAACTGCGTGAGCGAGTTGAGGTAGGCTCGAATCCCAGCCTCTATTCTGAGCGCGAAGGAATACAGTAGAGAGTTGGAGAGTGATGCCGACCACGTGGCACGAGAAGACTCCGATCGAACTTATCACGTTCTTCCATCTGCCAACCTTCAGAGCAGCTCCTTGACGAGCTCACCTCTTTCGATTTCTCTGGTGTGGCAGGCTAGACAACACTCTTTGGTGCGCATTTTCATTGGGTGCCTAGCTTCGTTCCAACTCACGGAGCCTGCCTAAATTTGGGATGTGAGACTGGGGCAAAGGTTACGACAACAGCTGGCAAGTCTGCTGTGAGAGTCAACCGAGGGTTGGCGACGAGCAGCCTTTGAAGCCATGTTCCCGGGACACATGTTCGGATTTTTGTGCGAAGCACGGGTTTCGGCTAGTATATCACAAGAGATTCCACTCTCGACTCATGATCATGCTGCAAGACTAACAACAATCAGGATAACCTCGGACGCATTCTGGATCTATTCCGGTCAAACAGCAGTGAATGTGATATCTCGTTCTTGAAATGGATGGCGAAAGCTTGTTCGGCCAGCTTTTTCGAAGGCGGGAATCTAATATCAGCACTATTTCACCGACTGGACTCTCTACCGGTGGACGCTTAGTGTTTCCGTCTCCCCAACGCAAGGTCTTGAGTGTTGCGTAGTTCGAAGTCTGCTGCCGCACGACATTCCGAAAAATGCGCCAAGGTCGTATGTTTCTAACTGCCACGCAGCTTGGAGGTGATGTCTTTCCGGTTTTTGTCCGTTCAAAAGTGTATACGAATTGGTCGATGAACGCATATCTTTCCTCAGCTTCGGCTCCTACTCAGTAAATCTCCTGAGCCATGTTCTCCAGGACATCTCTTTTGATCTTTGCCACTCTCGCCGCTGTTCGCGGTCAACAAGTCGGCACCAACACTGTTGAGAGGCACCCAGCTCTCACTTGGCAACGCTGTACCGCTGGAGGCACCTGTACCAATGTTGCGGGAAGCGTCGTTCTCGACGCCAACTGGCGCTGGCTCCACACCACCACCGGCTACACCAACTGCTACAACGGCAACACCTGGAATATCTCTATTTGCACAGAGGGTGCTTCCTGCGCCGCAAACTGCGCCGTAGATGGTGCTGACTACCCTGGCACTTACGGTATCATCACCAGCGGCAATGCCCTCACTCTCAAATTCGTGACCATCGGTGCCACCAAGAACATGGGTTCCCGTGTCTACCTCTTGAACAACGAGACCAACTATGAGATGTTCAAGCCCCTCAACCAAGAGTTCACCTTCGATGTCGACGCCTCCAAGTTGCCTTGTGGTCTCAACGGCGCTCTCTACTTCTCTGAGATGGAGGCTGATGGAGGTTTGAGCAAGCACCCCGGTAACAAGGCTGGTGCCAAGTACGGTACTGGGTACTGTGACTCTCAGTGCCCTCGTGATCTCAAGTTCATCAACGGCGAGGTATGAGTTCAACTTCTGATACAGCGAATTGAAATTGACTTTCTCATCCAGGCTAACGTTGCTGGCTGGGGTGGCTCACCCAACGATCCCAACGCTGGTACCGGTAACTGGGGTGCCTGCTGCAATGAGATGGATATCTGGGAAGCCAACTCCATTTCCGCTGCCTACACCCCCCACCCATGCTCAGTCTCGGGTATCAGCCGATGCGAGGGTCCCACTTGCAGTGGAACTGACCGCTACGCTACTGTTTGCGATCCCGACGGTTGCGATTTCAATTCCTACCGTATGGGCGACACCTCCTTCTACGGCCCCGGCAAGACAGTCAACACCAACTCCAGGTTCACAGTTGTCACTCAATTCTTGACCAACAACAACTCCACGAGCGGTACTCTCAGCGAAATCCGCCGTCTCTACGTCCAGAATGGCAAAGTTATCCAGAACTCCAAGGTCAGCGTCCCAGGCATCACTGGCGACTCTATCACTGGCGCGTACTGTGATGCCCAGAAGAGTGTCTTCGGAGATACCACAGACTTCCAGAACAAGGGTGGTCTCGCTGCAATGGGCAAGGCTTTGAGCAACGGAGTTGTCTTGGTCATGTCTGTCTGGGACGACCCTGCCACTAACATGCTCTGGCTCGACTCTAGCTACCCCGTTGATGCTGCCCCCTCGCGGCCCGGTGTTGCTCGTGGTACTTGCTCCAATTGGTCTGGTGGCATTCCCACCGATGTTGAGCTACCTGATGCCACCGTCACCTTCTCCAACATTCGCTTCGGTCCCATCGGCTCTACTTACAGCGCTGGTGGAGGCACTACACCCACCAACCCCACCTCCCCAGGCGGAGGCACCCCACCCACTACTGCCCCTCCTACTACTCAGACTAAGTACGGTCAATGGTAAGCTGCATACATGTCCCACCCTCGCTCAGATCGCTCACAATATTTGAACTTTAGCGGTGGAACTGGCTACAACGGTCCAACTGAATGCGCTGCTGGATCAACCTGCAATGCTGTCTCTCCCCCCTACTACTACCAATGCTTCTAAATGAACTTGTATCGTGACTTGGTCAAGTACCTACGCATCATTAGCGTTGCGAAAAGAGGGGAAACAGGAAATAGTCAAGAATTGCAGCCAGAGAATTGACAGCAAAGCTTGGCGTACTTTTGAGCGAACTCGCAATTGAATGCCAGATAACTAGTTATTGCTCTCGTAAAATTCTAAAGTGTGTATATGCAAATCCACAACCCCAAAAGAAAAAAATAAATGGACGGTTGGTATAATCAAGAGTATAAATATCGACAAAATCGAAAGTGCTAGCAAAAGGAGGAAGACGCGGAGGTCTGCTGTATGATATTGGGATTATTCAAGGTCTAAGTGTGGTGCGTGTGTGGTGTCAAGTAGTAGTGATATTGTATAGGTACAACGAATGAACGAAAAAGGAAGGAAAGGCGATATAAAGATCGACAGTGAAGTGAACGAAGAGAGATAAAAGTATGGCTTCAATACATACTTGTCGGAATAAAAGAAGAAAAAAGGGTCCATCAAGCCAGACTCTGAGACCGAACGTAAGATTAAGGGTGGTTTTTATGCATGGGTCAGAGGCCATGTGTGATTCGAAGTTGGAAGGGTCTTCGAGGGCGGGGTTTCCAAAGAAGAGTGTAGTTGGAGGAGAACGGGTGGCAGAGAATGGCTTGCAGCCAGACGAGGGGTGAAGATGTTCAGAGTTGTTCGGTTGAGCATGGTTGGCATTTGACAAATTGACAAAAAAAATCAAAATAAAGATATGCAGTTTAGCGAAGATGATGATGATGGTGAGGAGACGCCAGTATGTGTTGTGTGTGAGGAGTTCTTGCGTGTGATCGTGAAGGAAGTTGCGAATGGACGAAGCATGCATGGTACAAGGAAAACTTCAGGCGACGGGAAAACCAGTGGAAGTCCATGGATCCGATCATTGCGAGTAAGGCGGCAGCGAACCCGTCGACGACGAGGGCGTCAACGCATTCGCATACCTTAGACTCTTCACCACCTTGGTCTCTTCCTCCTTCCTCTCCCCATTCACACCACCACCCACCTGCCCACCCGTCCCCGTACTCGAAACCTGTCCACCTGCCGCAACACCACCACCAGGCGTAGCAGGAACCGAAGCCGCCGGCGTATTCGTCTGTGACCGGTTATGCACCAGATGCGCTCTAACCAAATGCCCAGCAGCCAACGCACTCATCAACGAAAGTTCTCCTGCCATAACAGCGGAGGCTATTATCCTCGCGAGCTGTTGTGCATTTTGACCGGGGTTGGTTGGGTGAGCGCCTTTGATTCCCAAGAATTCGAGGACGGCGCCTTGGGGTGCGAGGACTGTTCCACCTCCAATAGTTCCAACCTCAATCGAAGGCATAGAAACCGTCATCAAGAGATCTTCCCCGTTGTTCGTCCTGTGAGCATACCAATGAGCACCACATCACAAAACCAAAAGAAAGCCACTCACGATTCCATCAACGTCATACAGTTCGAGCTGACCACATTCTGCGCCGGATCCTGACCAGTCGCCAAGAACACCGCCGTCAAAATATTCGCCGCATGGGCATTGAACCCACCAAGACTCCCCGCCATCGCACTCCCCACCAAATTCTTCTTCACATTCAAATTACACAACGCCTCAACTGTCGTCTTCAATACACTCTTCACCACCTTCCCAGGTATAACCGCTTCCGCAACGATACTCTTTCCCCTTCCCTCAATCCAGTTAATCGCGGCTGCCTTCTTATCCGTGCAATAATTCCCCGAAAGGGCTAGGACGACCATCTCCGGGAATTGTTTCTGCATAACTTCCAATGCCTTTTCTGTGCCTTTCGAAATCATGTTCATCCCCATGGCATCACCAGTCGCAGTCGCAAACCGAACAAACAAAGTTCGGCCAGCCATAGCAGTTTTCAAATCCCTCAACTTGGCAAACCGGGATGTCGATTCGAAAGCGTCCTTGATAATCGCATAACCGTCCTCTGAAGCTATCCATGCTTTGGCTTCAGCAGCGGTAACAATGGAAGGGAAGTCGATAGCAGGTCCACGAGTCATGGCGTCTTGAGTTAATACAGTCGTTACACCTCCACCCGCATTGAGTGCTTTACACCCACGCGAAGTAGATGCAACCAATGTTCCTTCGGCGGTAGCCATCGGGATATGATAGAGTTGTCCATCGACCTTGAGAGGTCCAGCGATACCAAGTGGCAATGGGACATATCCAACGACATTCTCGCAACAGGCACCAAGGACCCGCGAATAATCGTAGTTGGACATCGGAATATCCGAAGACTCCAAAGACTGTGTTGGTGATGCGCGAGCTGAAAATCAATATCGTCAACTCCAAGTCTTCAAACCCGATTTTAAAAATACTCACAGATCAAAGCCCTCCTAACCCTCACAGCCCTCTCCAACTCTGACGGTCCAAGCACTTTCTCAAGCGCATAAGCCGCAATTTTCCCATTTTGCGCCAAAAGTATAACCTCTTCGTCATTCAACAACGACAACGAGAAACTCAGAGGTCTCGGGCCATTATCAAAAATATCGATACACTCCTCCAACGAACGGATAGTCTCGACCTGTTGTTGTCCATCCGTATCATCCAAAGACGAATCTGACGACGAAGAAGGTGGAACAGGCACGTTGGGTTGAGAACGTGAGATCATCGTCAACCTTCGGTCATTCAACCGACGATCGACATCATCCAACGTAAAGGTCGGTACAGCAGTAGCTGCTGGTGCAGGTGAATGTGCCTGAGGTGGTGTTTCCCGTCTAGCCGGTTCTGAAGACCTCAGCTCAATCACTCTCCTCGGTGGGGAGGTAGGCACAGGGGATGCACCACGGACATCCACGGCGGTCGATATCGGTGATGTCTCCGCCTCGGCGTCATCCACCTGATCTTGACTTTCACCAGAGAACCTAACAGCATTACGAGCATTGGGGTTCTTTCCACCGAGTCCGGCCGCGATACCCTTGAGGAGATAGCCGTTTAAGCTGATACTGATGGCGAGAACGACGACGATCCATTTGGAGAGGATTGGGTCACCAACGAGATGAGTCCATGCAGACAGCAAGTCTTCAAGAACGCTAGAGGTGGTGCGAGGTGTGGAGGGTTGGGAAGTGAGGAGGCTGGTGGGAGGGATAACGCGGATATGAACAGGAGGTGAGATTTTGACGAGAAGTTCTGTATCGGCCTCTGACTCGATGTCAGAAATCTTCACGGTCTCAGCCAAAGACGAAAGGACGGTGCGAATAGCCGGGCTGGTGAATTCGACTTTGCGAACGTTCAAAGTATGATTGGTGGGTCGCGTAGGACCCAAAGGCGTGCACAGGTTGAGTATATGCAGTGTCAAGAATGACGCGATCTACAAACCAACTATGAACACGCATATACAAGACGAATAACGTATAACGACTTACCAACAAGAGCTTCAAACGCGCAACAGGGTTCTCTTGACGTTTACTCGATGCCTGGACGCTTGATCCCTTGACACCGAGCAACATGGATGAGATCTTTCGCCTCAAGGACGGAACTTCAGGTGTTGATTGTCCGGACTGTCTGATTGAGCTGGGTGGCGTTTGATTGACAAACGAAGACGATCTTGAACGTGTCTTGGCCCGAACGGTCTGAATGCGCCTAACCTGCATGGAAGAACGCACGTTAGCGATTATAACTGGCAGTTGTCCACGCATAGAACGATCATATCGCAAGCGAGGTATTAACTCGCTCCACGTGTATGGGGTCCCAACTGGTCGATGGAATGGAGATCACAATAACGGAATTGAATGAACTTACCTCGATCATGATGCAAAGGACGGAAGAAAGGTATGTGCAGAGCAAGAGACAATCAACAGCTAGCAGGAGCGCAGCCAAAGCACAAACTTCTCGAAGTCCAGCAACTTTACTGTTCGCACCTACGACCAAGACGGCGATCTCGAGGATATAATCACGGATGATTGGGATATAAACATTATCCAGACATTCGGTGATGATCTTTCCAGCTGGTTTCAGTTGACCATTAGTAGTGACGCCACCAACGGGAGTTGTAAGGTGAGGATGGCTGAAAACCGCACGGGCTAAACGGAGAGGCTTATCGAATCCGACAGTGCAAACCAGGAACGGGAGAGCTTCCGTAAGTGCAACGGGATCCATCGAAATGCGTAACCACATGGCGATAGGCAATGAGACCAGGAGAGCAAGAACAGCCGAGGAGATGATAGCACATGGAAGCCAAAAGTTGGAACCGAGTTGACGCGAACGAGAGAATAGCCTGATGAAGGTATAGTGCATCAGAATATAACCTGCGAGAATGAGGAGGATGTCGAAAGAGTCCGCTTTCTGTCAAGGAAATTAGCGCATCTGATAGAGTTGGAAAGAGGAATAACGGACCTTGGCCAAGTCCCAGAAACGCATGACAAGGGCCCGAACAGCGTATGCAATCCACTTGCTGCTCCTCATCTGACCGATGGGCTCAATGGGTTTCGATTCTACCTCGAAGCGAACGCCAGCCTCGTCGGCAGTGAACTTGGATTGGCGTGTAAGTGAGGAGATGAACTCGTCGCGCGCACCAGGAGCGAACGTCAGCGTTTGAACGAATGACCGTGATGAAGGAGTTTGCTCAGTGAAGCACGGAGCACCAGCCGTCAAGCCATCGAGAGAATGGTTGAGTTGAGAGACCTCGGGGCGATGGCATAAGTTGCCGAACTTGCGGCCATTGGTAGAGTAGAAATTATGGGTAATGTAGGATGTGAAATTGAGAGTCGACTGTGCGATGGGAGTCATGTCCATTGATATTGCGTCATAAGTACCCTGTGAGAGAAAGTTTAATAGATGAAAGACAAGGGTAGAGAAGAAGCACGCACATCTCTGGACTTGTATGCAGAATCCAACGATAGAACTATTTGCTGAAGCTCCAGTGGGGTAACCAACTCGGACTTTGCGTGAAACCAAGCGCTATCCCTCACAGGTACCCAATCGCCTTGCTTGAGAGCAGCATGTGCCGGTCGAAGAGATGTAGGATGCGCTGGTGCGAGGAAGGAGGAATGTTTGATAGCATAAAGGATCTGGAAGTATGCGAGCGTGCCGATGGTGCAGAAGAAAACGATGGTTTCTATGGGCGAGTACGCTGCATGAATGGCAAAGGGCCTCAAGATGGTCCGCATCTTGAGGGAGAACGGGAATGGGAAGAGGGGGCTGAGGGATTAAGAGGGTATGTCGTCTAGTTGATGTGGTGTATTATAGAGCTGGGTGCACAGGTTAGTCGCCCATGACTGGACGCGAACGATTGACGGGACGAACAAAAGGGGGGAAACTGACCAATTTAGGCAGGCGGTGGTCTTGTTGACCACGGAATGGAGTTTGTCGCTGCTGCGGACGATGAGGACGACGGGGAACTCAACGGATTGTGCGACTGATGTAGTCGTTGGGTAAGACGCAAAATTGCGTTTGGTTGGGGATTGGGTGTGGTACGATTAGGGCGAGTTTCGATTTTTTATGAGAACGGAATCGGCTATTATCCAAACCTGGGACCCCGGCCACCGCCCGGCAACACCACCCGCTTTTGGAAGTGACCTCCTGCTTCCGAATCCGTCGATATCGCTATTCCATTTACTGCCTCCGGTTCCGCAAAGAAAACGCCGGCCTGCCGCCTGCTCAGATCCATCGACACGCCTCGAGATGCTCCTGCGTTTGTCAAGGCGTAGATCTGCCTTGTGCAGGTCCGCCCTCTTGCGGCCGTCGCACAAACAACTGCCTCTGCTTTCGCACCCTGAGCGAATCTCAGCGAGTTCCGTGTCCAAGAGAACATACCACGGGACTGCGAGGGCAATGGACCAGGCGAAACCTACCGTTTACAGGTGAGCGCCATGCTGGACACAATAAACCGTGGCTCGCAAAAGGACAGGGCAAAGGCAGCTGACAGGTGCATTTCCTTACGTTACGCCTAGATCAGGCTCTTATCCCCTGACATACGACGGCATTCGTCGCAACTGCGAATGAGACCGAAACTCCATAATCTGTTCTACCGTACCAAAAGCGGATGGATACACTGCGGTACTATCATCCAAGGACCTTCCAATCATGAGTTGCCAAAGGGCAGTCGCTCAATATCTAGTTGATAAGCAGCAAGACTCCATTTGCGACCTCGAGCTTCATCAGTACAGGTCGGGATCAATCTAGTCCCATTCCACCTCTCAATTACGACCTTCCGCACCGGGCCCAAAGACCAACATAGAGATATGCATCACCGCACCTCCAAATCAACCGCCCTGCTCTCATCCCAACTGGACCGGATTCACACCGCACGCACTACATCTAACGTTAAGATAACACGACGACCACCCTCCCCCATTCTGAAAAAATGATCTGCAAACAAACCGCTAAGTAAGTATCGCAATGATCGCAAAACATCGCCTCCCGACTATCTCATTCCGATCCACCCGGCGGTTGTATCATTATCATGATCATCAACTCTTCCCTCCCACTCATACTTACTTCCCTATGACAGTGTATATGTACGTCCTAATGCACCATTCGACATGAGTTCGAAGAACGAAAATCATAGCTGCAAAAATCTAGAGGGTCTCCCCGTTCCCATTCATTTTACGCTGAGATCGGAATTCTTCTCGCATCAAATCTTATCGGTTCGCAACCCAAGCGACAGCCATCTGTTGGTCGTGCGTCACTTTACTTCACTGCATATGTTCGCTTCGGATTCTCTGTCGGAATCCCGCTGATCTCGTTCTTCTTTGTCGAACTAAATGCTTCTCAGGTCCTTCACACACCATAATATACAGCACTCATCAGTACTTCTCCCTCGCTTGTCAATCAACATCCCTTCTAATTCGAAAGAAGACCAAACGACGACTGGAGACAACCTCCTCATCTTCGATTTGATCATGGGCTTTGACGACCATCCTACTAGTCTTGTGATCGACAGTAAATCTTATTCAAATTCACCGCCTCAGATTTCACATACGACGTGCTCTTGTGCTATCCGGAGTGGAATTCCTGTCCTCTCCTCAGACTGCTGCAGGTCAGTCGACATCTCATTAGTCTAAGATACAATGCAATAATAAACGCAAGGGGTTACGGATAATCCTAAATACTTGCATATCAGTGGCATTCCATCACACAGCCAGCATCGGTGGAGCCCCTCCTCCGTTTAGTCCTATTCCGATGGATACGGAATATACATTGCTTCGTTTTCAGGCCCAGAAATACTGAGTCCAGGTTCAGGTATGTTGGTTTTTATCTTCAGGCTGGGTCTGGACACAGTACCAGAGAGGAAGTAGAAACGGGGGACGTCTGAATCCTGGCGTTGTACTAGCAAGGCCGAGATAAGGTAAGCCTTGGGGTAAATCTTCCATACCTTCCACTGACCCCTGTCGGTATTTCTCACTTACCATGAGTTTCTGGTACCCCCTTTGGGACACATAATGATAACACACCTGTTTGGATTAATCGTCTCTCACCTCGAGGAGAAGGGGCTGCTAACTGTCCGTTCTAGAATCCAGAAATACACCTACACCTCTCGAGCATTTCATCTCCGTCGGGCGCTATCGATAGTGTCGCTACAGCACGTTGACGCCCCTGCTCGTGAGCAGACGACTGGCTCGAGGAACGGAGGACAGAGAACAATAAAGCTAACGCACGATCGAAGCTGTGAAGACGATGTGAAATGATAACTCTTGACTAGCTTGACTAGTGACTAGCTGCCAATTGGTCATGGGAAGAATCGCTGGGTTATACCTTCGAATTGATAAGACTCAGTCTCGTTTTTATAGGAAGAACGACCTTTGCTATTTCGTGTATCAGGCGGTATACAGCACACAAGCAGAACTTGCCTCGCTCTTGCAATCCGGACCCCGTATCCATACACACTAATGGGTTGGCTAGCTATCCCCAGAGCTTAGCGCATTACTGCGGTGCGTTTGGACCGGCACTCCATTCTGATTATCAGTCTCCGTTACAATGACTAAACTAAACTAGGTTCTGTCAGCGTTAGGTGCTGCTGTAGGCGTCTATTTGGGTTTGTAGAAGGTTCGCGGAATGTGAGTAGGTTTTGCGATGAGCCAAGTGAAATGAAACAATACTTATACGGATAGGTCTCCTTGGGCGTACGGACATAGGATCGACCTTCGTCACGCAGAGCACTGCCCGATCTATTGGCCATGGTAAGACTTTGCAAGTATGTACAGTATACTGACTTGTACCCACCCCTAATAGTAATGCTATCACGACTATTCTTGCTGTGTAACACTCACGTTGGGATTTTCCCAACCTCATATTGGCTATTCTAAAGATACTACTTGCGAGGACCCCGAATAAACTTAGCCACGCAGCTACCCAATTCCCGTCCGACACCGGAATATATCTCTTCCTTTTCTTGTTCGTTCTTTTCGTTTCCAGACAAGGAGTTTGAATATAGCCTTCCTCCGAATTCGACACGATTGACATTCGCTATACTGATAGTAGGCGTTAAGTATAGCTACAACGTTAACTGAATGAACTACAGCAGATGACATCAACCACGAGCTCGATGCTGTTCTTGTATTCTTTTTTTTGCAATGCTCTTGAAGCTCGTTCCTTCCCCTTCTATTATGATCAGGATCGCCGTATGGTCAGCGTGAAAATACTCGGATTCTCGAGTTCAGGGGATGCGATACGTACAAAAATTCCATCATCGCTAAGTTCAATCTCGTCGGGAAAATACAGTTACAGCACCCAGACGGAGACCTTCAGGTTTATTCAAGGATCGCCCCCACACCTTAACACTATCCACCTACTCCTTGATTAGAATATTCACACAGGTTCCCCGCATACCATGGCCACCGGCCAGCCTCGAGGCAAGTTCATATCTTCAAGGTCCCAATTGCAAGTTATAATTAAGGGATACCGCCGTCCGTAAGGCACTCTGGAGGTACGTCGGTGCATGCAGTGCTTTGCGGTGGCAATTGATCGTATACTGCATGAACGTTATAGTAGTAACACGATGAATGGTTTCACCATCTAAACGTTTCATCCCTTTCTCTCCGCAGACAAAGGACCCGGATTCGGTTACTGAGGGAAACATAGAAAGTTAAATTTGGCATCTGGTGCGCACTGCTCTTAGGCGTCTTCTTCCTGTGCGCAGGTCAAGTCAAGCACTGGCACGAACTTATCGTTGAGGATAATTGTGTCCGTGCTTGCAAAGATCAAGCGCTATTCACAATCTTATCATTGGCATTGGAGATATATCGATGGTAGCATGGACGCTGCAATGGGATATCGGAGTCCGAGATACCGATGTCATAAATGCCGGTAGGTTCGGACCGACCGAGAGGGACCCCACGAAGTTGAGAATGATATCAGGATCGAAGGATTGAAGGAAGAACTTGGTGTCGTCCGACCGATAAGAAACTCGTCACTGTATTTTTCCGGTGAGGGTGGAAATCAATTGATGTTAGATACTTATCGCCTTTTATTTCTGTCATTGTCAATGTCGAGGAAGTTCTCGCGGAAGGTGTCCACTGTCCATCATTGATGTTTCAATGCACAGGAAGGGGCACAAAGAAGAGGGTTGGTTTATTTATGTCTGCTCGTCAGTCGAGCAGCTATATCTTGTACTGAAAGACGCGCAAGAATAAACGCCAACCTGGAGTCGAAGAAAATCGGAAAGCCACATTAATAAGGACTGGGTACGGATGCTATTGCGTGTGCCAGTACATTTGTACAACTCAATGCATGGCCGTGATCGTCATCCTCACGGGGATGAGGAGGACAAGAAGTTCTTATATTAGAAACGGTACCCCGCCATGGTGGCAGAAAACTCGCGGAGTTCAAGCCACACAGTACCCCAAAAATACTTGTGCTCAGTCCATGCACAGTGACATCGATATCGATGTCAATCCGGCATGACGCTAACCACGACGTCTACCAGACTGTGCTAGTGGCCGCAGCCCCGCAGCCGGAGGGTCTATTAGAAATTGAAGATAGCCAGAATGGTGCGAGTTGGCCCACCCCAATATGTCGTAGAGCCAAAGTATCTACGGAGAGTGAATTCCCTGCTCGGACGATTACCATAGGCTAACAAATATATCCCCCCTGTCCCCAACCACATCCTGGGGGCCATACACGAAGGCCATCTCACGACTTCTGAAATCCAAAAAAAGTCACGCAACTTCGAAAAGTGAAAACTATCACAACCTATCACAAACTCCTAGAGTGGTCCCACACGTCTTTCGAATATATTGATGGGTCGATTAGTCGTTGACGTTGATCTCGTCACTGATTGGCAGAATGTACCCACCCCTTTCATATCGATATCGGTGATTAGGACTTCGAGTTGGATCGTCAATTGAAGGACCTACAAGGACCGATATTGACAAACCAAATTCAGTAGCGGAGATGCGTTATTTCTTGGAATTGTGTGTCAAGGGTATCAGGACTCCCAGCACACCCCATCGATTTGGTGTGGGCATAGCTTGGTTCAGATCATCAGGGCTGGTGGTGATAACTTATGACAGCTAACCCACCGCAATCCCCTTCATCGGTAAAATCAGACATACCGCCTATCCCAACATCCCAGCTATTAACGTACGGTCTGTGATTCAAGCACGTATTTGTACGTACTGGCATATACACACCGGAGGCTGCTCCTGGGTAGCGTCACTAATTAATTGAAATGCACTTGAATCGATCAGGACTAACCTACGGTATTTCATATCTCCAATCATCTAATCACCTAGCGAATTTGATAGGTACCGGTGAACAAGTATTCCCATCTAACGATACCACTTCGAGAACGGATAGTGGCCTTCTAAGCGAAGTGCAATGAGGTGGGGAGTCAATCTGCAGGGAAAGAAGGAAATGGTAAGACTTGCCATGCGGCGTTGTCCAAGGGACTCAGTAGCGAGAAAGCCGGTCGATCAAGATACCGGTGTCGGAACGCATCACTGCAGGACACCAGGAACCCTCTCGCAAGCTTGACGGAATGCTCGCGTCGTGCATGCTTAAGTTACATACGGACCTACAACACGCCCCCTCGCGTACTCGTGAGTTAGTGTAGAGCCAGGGTCCAATGGAGTCGATAAACATACTAATCGTGCACAAGTGACTGTCGAACAGCAATTCGAGTCGGGTCGTGTCGGTGCGAGTAGATACCTTGCCCCAGTATTTCAACACACGAGGACAGCCGCCACAGCCAGCACCTCCGGTAGTGACGAAAGCATTCTGGGGATTCAATGCTCAAACTCTTCAATGGCACAGACAAGGGGAAGAGTAAATCGAGAAAACACGACTATGATCGTGGATTACGCCTCGCCTGTCTCTAGTAAACCCTGAGTCATCGAGATCAGGTTACCGTAGATGCCTAGACCGCAATTAGAGTTATACCCATCAGTAGTCCGAAGGTCAAATGAAAGGACCTCAACCTTCGCGCTTAGCGGCGTCACTGCTAATGACGCTAGCACTTACTCGTCGCTCGACCGAACAATTCTCATTTCAAAGATTGATAGTGGTGTCTTTCCTAGGCATATGATTTTGGTGGTCAAGAACCGCGATTTGCGCTCCGAAGAGAGGTGGAGCGTTGGGTACGAATGCCCCGAACAAGGAGAGACTTCCTTTCTTCCAAAGAGAACGCCACTGATACCTGTTGGGCGTGTCGAGAACATGAGTCGCGTTAACATAACATGCAAGGGGTGCTGTTCGAATGGGAAGACTTGACTGGGATTTTGGTAATGCTGAGTTCGAGGTGATTGTGGGGTGTTCTGCCCTGGAACATGCAGCAGCTTCCCCGGTAGGTAGGACCGATCCTAGGGCGTCTTTCGGACCCAGTGAATGGCGCCTCGTGCACTCAGTCACCGTTTGCCCTAGAGGGTTGCAGACCAGTTGCAGACTTACTGTGCGTTCATGGGGTGCTCTGGATGGGGTTATCTCCAAAACTCGTAGGATGTTCAGAACGAGCAGAATGTGCTCAGAGTGCAAGGCAGGATTTGAAGTGTCCAGAAGTACGAGCCTTGGAATTACGTGGATTGGTTAGTAAGATGCGGGACGCTTTCGCTGTCGAGAGTAAATTGCCTTTAAACCGGTATTCACATGATAAAATACCGATGCCTAGGGTGGGTTGCTTCCCGGAGAGCTGTTGAGGACGGAAACCAGATCCGGTACATCACAACAACAGAATGGCAAACCCATACGCGCTGCTCAAGATCGTCCGTTCAAAAGCAGCAAACGTCACCAAGCTCCCTGTTTAGTTTGCCGGGCACAGGAATTAGGTCGAAGGTGGTGTTGTTGTTGCGTAACGTTGCATTGGGAAGATCGAGGGAGGGGCAGAAAGGCGCATTGCACGGGCGCCTCAGCGCCACGCAGTCTGCCGAACGGGAGACCCTGCAAACTTTATCACCGAGAACTGCCCATTTTTCGGCAATTTCCGTTCACAGGCAACACAAGCACTACACGCCGAGACAGCAACTCAAGGTCGTCACCGTCGTCCCCCAAATCTAACGACACCTATAAAATGGTCAACATCCCCAAGTGAGCATTTTAAACTTTACTCTGCTAGGCGGCTTGCTAACCTTTCGTCAGGACTCGTAGGACTTGTGAGTACTGCCAACGTGACGCAGTTGTCGTGGATGGCTCATTCAACAACCTTGTTGCCGGCTTTGTGTAGTCTGCAAGGGAAAGGCATGCAAGAAACACACGTATGTCTGCCGTTTCGTCGGGTGTTTCTGTCGCTCTCAACGAGCTTTGTTGCAGACCCCATAAGGTCACACAATACAAGAAGGGAAAGGATTCCTTGTTTGCGCAAGGAAAGCGTCGTTATGACAGAAAGCAATCTGGGTATGGTGGTCAAACGAAGCCGGTGTTCCACAAGAAGGTACGATCTGTCACGATACGTTTCCTGGTTCGGTCCTGTAACCCTCGGACAGGCAAAAACAACAAAGAAGGTTGTGCTACGGTTAGAATGCACAGTTTGCAAGTATAAAATGCAGCTAACACTGAAACGATGCAAACAGTGAGTATTTCACATAAATTTCGTGAGGGTCCGCTGATAATCTGGTGTAGCTTCGAGCTTGGTGGTGAGAAGAAGACCAAGGGTGCTGCCCTCACCTTCGTACGTGTCGCTCGCTGTCCTTCATTTTAACATCTAACACCTCGGCCTTTAGTGAGCCATTATATGTCATCGCTATCCTTTTTCCTTTTATGCACAAAGTGTTCAAATACGATATGCAATTGTGAATAGCATCTCCTTGACATGGGTGATACGAACTATCAACCTATGGAGCTGTTCGACACGTTTGGATGGAACGCTTTTGCGAATCTACCACACGTTCCTTCATATCATACACAAGGGTCGTATGGGAACCCAGCAGATGTAATTTCATTTCACTGGCATTTCGTTGGGGGTGATGGCTTTCATACGGGTATCCGCATTAAGTCCCAGATGTGATGTTGATACAAGTGGGTCCATATACCAGCTTTGCTGTTATTCTAGCTTCACCGCGCAGCTCAGCCTTATTGCAGAGAATGGAAGATAGTGAACGCCAGTATATGGCCCTAAGCATCTGCCCAGAATCTTAGAGCCAGTGCTACTTCCAGTGCCACGCTCATGCGAAAATCTTGCATTTCTGGTATTGTTGCCGAATGACTCAACCACGCCTCCTTGATTTCGGGACGTAATATGGTAATAGCTTCTCCATCCGGTATCTTCCTTCGGAGGAACCCACATTTTTCAGTGTCGTGACTATAATATGTTACTTTCACGAGGTGGATATATAGGCCGTGTGGCAAACGCGTCTATCTATCCACCTTTCCCTTTCGCCACTTATGTCCAAGGAAGAAAGCATCTACCTGTCCAAGGGTCTTCTTGGGCAAGACGACAACTGGGACATCCTGGAGCGGATATGGGAGACAAGGCTTCAGTTCTCCACTCTGGAGACTGTCAACCCGACGCTGGACCTGTTAACGTTTTCTCAATCGGTGCCCTACTTTGGTGTTATCTTTGCTGCGTCGGCGTTGGTGAGCATGACTGTTTCCTTTCAAAAGGTGTATCTGTCTGACTCATCGCTGTAGCCCCAACCCGAAGCTGCACTTCGCACCAATGATCCAGATTCTGATGTTCGAAGTTGGCGTTCTTCTCAGCCCCCCACTGGGAAGGTCGTTGGCCTCATCTACCTCGCTTGTGCTGATCCTCACGTCGGGTCTACGAAGGAACTGAATATTGGCATCGCCGTAAAGGCAGATTCCGAGGGGCAAGGGTACGCCAAACGTGCGCTGGAGTTAATGCTTCACCACGCCTTCAACGAACTCGAGTGTCATCGTGTCCAAGCACCTATGATCGATCATTGGGGGAAAGAGCGCGCGCTTGCCCTATTCACGAAAACGTATGTTCGCCGTCCTTGCTCATCGGACTTGCCATTGACAGATTTTCTCAGGAAATTCATTCACGAGGGAACACGCCGTCGCTCATTCTGGAGCCCAGTTGATGAACAATGGAAAGATTTAACTTATCTTGCCATGTTGGACACCGATTGGGCTCTTCGGATGGTATGGCTTCCTGCCCCCAATTCTTTATGGGACGAACTCTTCCAGCGACACCAGCGCGAACGCGACGAGCTGTTGTCTTGGGAAGACAGGCGGGATCGTACTATCAAACGAACTTCTAGCATGGAGACTATTTTACCGTCAACTGCGCCACAGCAATCGTCACAGCACGAGCCGCAGCAGTCTGGGAGCCAAGAAGACACCGAGATGATTAGCGCCTCACCTAAGTTTAAGGGTAAAGGCAAAATGGCTGATGAAGGTGACCTCTCAGATGGGTATATTAGTTCCACATTTGATGCTTCTGATGCCTCCGACGTCGAAGAGGCGCCTTCATCCCCTCATGCTGTCCCAGACTCTCCTTCTCATCATTCCTCACTGCGCTCCGAAGCTTCAATCACACCTCCCCCCTCGGACCCTTTGTTCCCTGATGAGTCCTCTCTCACACACCGCGTCCAGAAAAGCCCCTCCCCCTCTAGTTCTCGTGGCCCGTCCCCTTCCCCATCGTCAAACTCACGGAATACTAAAGCTAGCGCTGAGCCACTACTACAAACCGGTGTGCGCGCTGATAGTCCGGTCATTCCCGAAAGAAGCCCAAGCCCGGCGTCTAGCATGTCCAGTTTCGCCTCTGGCGCTCCCCCCTCGGACTCGGAGAGCGATATGGACCAGACCCATAGTTCAACATCAGAGTGGGAAGTCCTCTCTGATGAAGAGCTTGAGTATATGTAGGTAAGTCTGACGAATCATTCGTTGTAGTCTCCATTCCCCAAAACGCTGTATGCACCTTTTTCTTCTTGAATGTATGTAATTCCATCCTGACTGTACGTGTACTTTCTATGTGTATGATGAATGTATGAAATCGACGCTTCGTGAAGGCGATGTGACTGATATCATTCCGCGTACGTTTCTGTTGTGCTGGGGGGAGCGTTAAAAAAGAACGAGTCGGAAAATAATAACAATCGCGCTCTCTCTATTGGCACTAATCCGACGCCAATACGGTTCCAGGATGAATGCCTTCAGGGCGCCACTCCCGAGGAAACAAAGTCTTTGGAGCGATTTCTTGTAATAGATCCATTACCCAGGATTGACTCTTATCAGAATCCACTTTGAGCATGGTAAAGGGTTCACGACACAAACTCTCCTCCCAGAGATAGGGCCTGGCTCTTGCAACCCTCCTCATAACACCCTCCCCTTGATTCCCACAAGGTAGACAGCAGTAAATCGGGGTCGTAATGCTTACTGTTGCAATGAAATCTTCGTCTGAGTTTTCAGGAAGGGGGTCATCGGATGCGGTTGTCGAATCGAGCTTTACTTGAAGGGTGATCTCTGGTGGCACAGCACCGAAGTCAATGAGAAGGCCAAAATCGGAGAGAGGGCGGTTCGGGTATTCTAGTCTGGTAGTCTTTCGGAGTTGAGGCAGGTGAAAACCTGCGTAATAAATTGCGAGCAATTCAAACCAAATTTTGTTGCGCTTTTCGTCAGCTTCTGGATGCTTAGCTAGAGGTGGCGATGAATACACACATACACAAATATATATCGGTGCATGCAGTTAAGCACTTACAAAGGTAATCTCGTCGAAAGCCTTCACAATCCTCACGATGACCGGATTTCCAATGCGTTTTTTGGCACGCAGATGAGCAATATCGGGCGGTGTGGCACGAACTGCACCCCAGGAATTCTTCCTTCAACCTTTTCTCTTGACACTAAATTTCCAGGAGAAACTTGAATAAAGAATAAAACCATAAACCCACTTACACTCCCATTGTCACAAACACTGGATGTCGATTTAGCGGATCTTTTGACGAGAAGCCGTTCAAGAGTTAGCTTCCGCATTCCTCGAAAGGCTGGCCATGCAGGGGTGTGCCGAATATTCCGTAATCTCGACGTATCTGGAAGTTGGCACAGGGCTTCAGAGACCGCGCGGATGATAGAGCCATATACGAGATATTTTGGGATGACCCAGGCGATGATGGATTCGATTCCTTGCCAATAATAAAAGGGGATTCGAGTATAGAACGGGCTCCCTTCCACAAAGGCTTCAATTATTCCGGCGTTGATGGCTTGTGTGATCTCTGATAGTCCTGTCCCAGCTTCCATGACCTCCCGAACGTATATCAACCCCGAAGTCAAGCCTCTGATAATGACATTGTCATGAACGGTGACTTCACCAGAGTTCAGCGTTTCCGCCAGGATGAGTGCTGCTTTGGTCGTTGTCGTGATGCCCCCAACCTCGAGAAGAGAACGTTGGATAGGGTGACCATCAATTGACAACTCTCGTATGAGAATGACTTGCATAGCGAGATAGCTGTACACATCTATGTCCACAGTCTGCTGTGCTATGGTCCGGTTCAAGCGCCGTATTACTGTTTGAGCCACGGCTTGTGCTCCCCCGGCAGCAAGGGCGATCCTATCTTGAACCGTTAGCAAGCGATTGTCGGGAACCATCTTCCATAAGAGTAGGGATGGCAGATGACAATTGGTATCCGTGCCTGAGAGCCGGTCCTCGAGCAGCCACATTTTGGTTGCGATTTCGACGGTACCATGAGTAGACCTCATGGTTTCGATGATTTTGTCCGAGTAAATCAGACGAACCCACGCACGGAGTATCGCATTGCATGCATTCGCAGCGGCGGATGAAAGATCAGGCTCCCAGTGGTCATTCCAGCCTTGAATGCGTGAGACGAAGAAAAAGGCACTCCACTTGAAGATCGCAGGCCAGGCAGCAATGACCTGCGGTTCAAGCGCGATCCTCGTTTCTTCATTGGTTTGTGAGAATTTTAGCATAATCTGCGTGAAAGCCTCCAAGAGGAGGGGGAGATAGACATTGCCTTCTGCCACGACATCGTCTGAATCGACATGATCCAGTGGGACTTCATAGGCGACAAAGATGTCAAGTACCTCTGAAGGGCTCAGACTATCGAATGGGTTTGAAACCTTGAATGCAGTGGTCACCGTCAATACCTTCGGCACGAAGCATGTATGCAGGTATTGTCGTACCTCCGAGTCGGCCACTTCCGAGTCGCAGTCTGGCTCGAACTCGCTGGCTTGCTACTTTCTGGCTGTAAGTGTTGGTAATGGAGCAAAAGAGTCACTTACATCAACAGGTCGCATATCGGGTGAGTTCTGCCTGAAGGCTTTGCAGTGGTCCGACTCGCAGTAGCCGGGCATGCCTCCATGACTGACGCGTTCCAGTCGAGATTATGTGAGCATCCATATTTGGTAATCGACAGGTTCAGCCTCCCTCTTGACCGAGTACAGTAGATCATGGCCGAAAACCTGATGACAAGAGCAGAACTTGAAGCTTAGAGGAAGAACTGACGAGCGCAACCATCATGTCACTCTCTTACAGTATATTACGGTCGCCGCATTGGGGCAATCTCCTGTAACAAGTCCATCATCTCGGCTTCGCTGTCGCCACAATCCCTTGGAATTCCAGTAAAAGGTTCACGACCAATTCCATCGCCCCAGAGGAGGGATGTAGCTCCTGCGGCACTCCTAATAAATCCCTTCCCGTAATTTCCACAGGGCAAATAGCAGAAAACGGGAGTCCTAGCACCTTCTTTTGCGATGAAGGCCTGATCACTTTCATCCAAGCTTTGAACTCTGGATTGAGATGAGGTCGTTGAGTCGTCCTTTCGTTCGTCAAAGATTCGGAGAGTGAATGACGGGGGCACCCTACAGAAGTCGATTATGAGGGTAAATTGAGAGAGGTGATTGTTTGGATATTCTCTTCTCGTGGTCTTGCGGAGCTCGGGGAGCTGAAACCCTGCATAATAAATTGCTACCAGCTCAAACCAAATTTTGTCGCGTTTCCCATATGCTTCTGGGTGTTTAGCTGGATAGTGGTGGATCGATAAAATGTTGGCTAAGAATCGGGTGTGCGAAACTTACAGACATAGTCTTGTCGGAAACCTTCACAATCACTTCGGTGACCAGATTTCCAATCTGCTTTTTGACATGCAGCTGAACAATATCTAGCAGTGTGGCATGAACTACACTCCAAGAATTTCTCCTTTAACTTTACTTCTTCGCACTGTAGTGTATCCATAAGAGTTTGATCAAAGAACAGAGCATGATACAACCCACCTTTTCGTTACCGCAACAAATGGAAGTCCGTTTTGCATATTTCTTGACCAGAAGGCGTTCTAAGGTCAGCTTTCGCATGAACTGAAAAGCCTTCCACGCGGGAGTGTGTCGGATATTCTGTAACCTCGGCGTGTCTGGCAGTCGACATAAATTCTCAGAAACCGCACGGATGACAGAGCCATACACGAGATATTTGGGAATAACCCAATCGAAGATCTCTTCGACTGACGTCCAGTTCTCTGCGGGCATCAGAGTAAAAAACGGGCTGGATTCTACAAAGGCTTCGATTATGCCGGCATCAATAGCCTGTCCGATCTCGAATAGTCCAGTCCCAGCTTCCAGAGTTTTGCTGAGATACATGAATCCCGAGGTCAATGTATCAATAAGTCCATGTCGGTGGGAAGAGTACTCGAATTCGCCACTATTCAATTCTTCTGCGGTGCGGATAAGACCTCTGGTCGTTGCAATGATCGCTCCAGCGTCCAGAAGAAGACGTTCGAGAGGGTACTCTTGAAGCGATAAATGGTGTAAGAGACTAACGCAACTGACGTAGGCCCAGTCGTTCACAATCTGCTGTGTTAAGGCATCGTTCAGACGCCTTATTGCGGTTGTTGCAACTATTGGTGCGCCTCCAGCAGCGGAGATGACCCTATCCCGCAACTTTGGAGACGGGTCGTTGTTCAGCAGCTTCATTAAGAGCAAAGATGCAACGAAGCGAGGAGGAGGCGTAACGCTGCCTTCGATCAGCCACATCTTGGTTGCAATTTCGACGGTACCGTGGGTTGAGGTGATGACCTCAGAAATTTTATCCGAGTAGCCCAGATGTATCCAAGCCCATGATATAGCGCGACTTGCCATTGCGAAAAGATAGGGAGAATCGACATCTATATCCCGAGCAGACGAGGTGCAGAAGAAAGCACTCCACTTAAAAACAGCAGGCCAAGTAGAGATGATCTGCGTTTCGTGGATACGTTTGGTTTCTTCAGAGGCGTGTTTAAATATCTCTCCAATCGCGTCCAATGCCAGCAGGAGGTGGAGGAAGGACTCATCGGCTCCTGTCAGGATATCGTCTATAGGTTCCAGTGGCACCTCGTAGTTGGTGAGCATATCGAGGAGATCCGAGGGGGCCAAAGCCATGTAAGGGTTTATAGCCTCGTAGGCAATAAAGGACGAAGAATTCCGTCAGTACAACTGAGGACAAGGCTGGAACTGGGTATATCACACCTGCAACGGGGACGGCGAAGACATCTTGCGCTCGTTTCCAAGTTCCCTACTCCCAAAGTTTTTTTGATATGCTTTTCGGCAATGAGCAATGAGCAAAAAAAATGAATGGGTACTCACATGGATTGTTTTTTTACTGGGCGTGAATGCGACTTGATGAACAGACTGACAGTGATTGGAAAAATCTACACGGTGAAAAGACTTTGTGTTCCAGGCAGAAATTGGTCCCTTAATAACATCACGTGCATATCCACCCATATTTGGTATCAGTCAGGGGTATGGTCGGTCCAGTCCTGAGGAGATGTTACAGTAGAAAGCCGTGGCAGGATCATAGTGCAAGTTACATAGTGAGTCAAGAACACGTGTGCATATTTGTACAATTCTAAGAAGGCGTCCTATGTACGAGAAAGAAGCGGTCAAAAACACAAAAGTCATGGTCCCCAAGATGGCATCTACTCAGAAGAAACCTAGGTTTTGCCAGATCGCTGGAATTTCGGACAAATCTTTTGTAACTCGTTCAGGAGTACTAGTGTTCCGTCGTTGGAGTCGCCTGTGTACAACCCAAAGGGTTCCCGACCACGCGGGTCGTCCCACAAGTGTAGTACAGCTGAGGTGCCGTGCGTTACAAAACCTTTCTTGTGCTTCCCGCTCGGTAGGAAGCACCCAACTGGCGTGCCACCGTCTTTTACAATTGGTGGCTCTGGCTCAGGTTTACCCTCGCCGTCAGAGTCGGGTGAATCGGGAGGACGGAGAGTGAATGATGGGGGCACATCGCGGAAATCGATGATAAGCAAAAACGCAGATAGGGGCACGTCTGGGTAATCCTTTCGTGTGCTTTCGCGAAGGCGGGGTAGTTCATTTCCTGCGTAGTAAGTTACTAGCAAGTCCATGAAGGTCTTGTCGCGTTTCACGTTTGCTTCAGGGAGTTTAGCTAAGGGAGAAGTAGTGAGCTTGAATCTGTAGTCAGAAAAGTTTTCCCGGACGTACTCAAATATTCATGTCGAAAGTTTTCGCATTCGTCTCGGTGACCTGATTTCCAAGCTACCTTCTGACATGCGGCGGAGCAATAGCAAGCCGTATGGCAAGATCCACAGGTCAAAAAGTCTTTCTTCAGCTTATGCTGCTCGCACTGGATAACGCGTACTTGAGCCGTAAAGTAATGGTGGCAGGGAACAGGAGACTGACCTTGAGGTTATCACAGAGGTCAGATGTATTCTTTGCATACCTCTTGATCAAGAGTCGTTCTAACGCCAGTTTGCAAAGCTTCTGGAAGGGCTTCCATGCCACTGTATTGCGAAGATTTCGCAGCCGGGGTGTACCTTGGAGTCGACAAATTGACTCAGAAACCGCGCGGATAAGCGAGCTATAGACAAGGTACTTGGGGACGACGATGTTAAAAATGAGTTCGATCGAAATCCAATTATTTGCGGGAATATGTTCATAGTATGGACTGCACTCCACGAATGCTTCGATTAGACCGGCGTTGATGGATTGGATCACATCGGCAGGTCCTGTCCCAGATTCCAGGGAATTGCTAAGGTACATGAAGCCAGCGATGATTCCATTCAAGAGGTTTCGTTTGGATTCGAGAGATCCTGTATCCACGTTTATCTCCGCTGCGATCAACCTCAATCCACGTGTCATCGCCTGGATCGTGTCCATTTCCAGGAAAGCAGCTTCGATGGGGTGTTCATCTATGGATAAATCATAGACGATGGCGAGGTAACTGAAGTAGGCCAAGTCCCCCACGAATCGCCGCTGCGCTGTGGCTCGTTTCAGGCGCATCAGCGCAGTTTTCGTGACAGTGTCGATGTCCCCCACAGCAGCAAGGACTCTATCCCTGAGCTCAGCAGTCCGAGTGGTATTTACTAGCTTTGTAAGGAGCGTTGAAGCGCAGGGGAGAGACCACGACGGTGTGCCCAGAAAACTGTCTTCCATGAGCCATAGAAGGGCCGCGATTTCAATGGATCCACGAGTGGCGACTACGATTTCTTGTATCTTTGGCGAACAACAAAGGTCAAGCCAGCTTTGAACGATGGCACTTGACATTAGCCCAGACATACCAGGGTAATCAATGTCAAGGCTTTTGTTCTGAACGTGTGCGACGAAGAAGTAGGCAGTCCATTTGAAGATGGCTGGCCATGCTTCGATTACTTGTGGCTCGTAGACATCTCGGAGTTCCTCAGTCTCGGCCATTCTCCGTCCAATGGTTTTGAGAGCGATGAGACTGGCAAAGGACAACGTGGAGCCCATGACCAGGCTCGGAGTGTTTGGGTCGAGTGGTACCTCGGTCGTATTGAGGAATTCAAAGAGGTCAGGTGGAAATGTACTCTCCAACGGGTTTGGAGTCTAGAACAAAAAGTGAGTCCGATGGGGGAAGACCGTCGTATAATATGTCACACAATAGCCCATGCTTTTGCGGTGTCTACTAGTATGCATGCTTGATTGAAGATAGCTTGCTCTTCGGGCTGAGTTCAGGCCATAAACGCGCGCTCGACGAATTAGAGGAGAAGGCTTACGCTGACGACATCGTTTGCGCCGGGATACTCTTCTTCTTCGCCCATTTCACCGATTGAGGACGGGGTTTGTGTTCAACTACCGGCGATTGAAAGGGAATGAAAATGGCGCGCAACGCGCAATGACACTTGGTGCATCGAGGCTCCCACGTGCCTTCCTTTCCACTGACATCGGAGACCCTGACTCTTGTCTCCCGTCACGGCCAAGAACAATCTGCCCATCAAATACTCTCGTCTCATGACAATATAATGTGGATGCTGGTATAAAGGTACAATCTGGGTACTGATCTCTACACACCACTCCGACCAGCAGCTTTAATCGAACCAGATACAGCGCCTAGGTTAGGCAATACTTTTTGAGGGGAAAGGGAAGTCGGTGCTTCTAAGAAATTGGCGCCGACAAGCCACGCAATATACAGCCCCATAAGATCCTCCGATACCGTCATCTCCAAGTGTTGAGAGTTCCGGTCCAACAATGCCCGAGTATTCGTGTTATCTAGCTCCGGAGCCTTGGTGCTCGTTGGTAGATCATCAAGAACAAAGTGTAGGAGTGGGAACAGAGCGTTATCTTGCACCTCCATGACGTGCTGTTCTAGCTTCCGCCGCCATAAAAGGTATTCGCATTTTTTTGTCGCGTAACCGTAGAGTGCCAGCGATTCTAACATCCCGTTGAAGGTTGGTAGAGGTTGCGCTGTGATGTGAAGCACGGAAAGATGGGCATCTGGCAAAGGTGCCACTGCCGCGAGAGCTGTACACCTTGCTACACTGTCGACTGGAACCATGTTGATCGTGTTGTTGATATCTGGCACTAGACCGAGTTGCACGCAACCCTTGACCAAGCGCCAAATAAAGTCATCCGTGTTCGTAACTGCAGAATTCCTCTTGGGTCAGAATTGGACAAATAAGGGGAACACTCACCAGCTGATTTCGAATCACCAACGATATAACCAGGTCGGATAATATGACCAGCAAGGCCACGACGCCCAGCTTCGAAAAGTAACTTTTCGGATACCCACTTGGTTTGACCATACCCAGTCTTCAAAACGGACTTTGCTGCTTCGAGATCGTCACTCTCCGGTACGCCCCTGTAATCTGAATGACCCTGGACAAGAGATTCGGACAATTGCACATAGTGGACTGCATCGATCGCTGAAGTTGAAGAAACGAAAACGAGGTTCTTAGGTTTGTCAGTTGCCGCCAATTCAATTGCCGCCATAGTTGAAAGAACATTGGCAGAACGGAGTCTCTCATAGGGATATACCCAATGGACCTGTTAAACTTCCTGTTAGTTATCTTCTGAGGAGAGATAGGATTGGGACGATTTACGAAGGCGCCATTGTGTAAGACAACATCGGCCTCAGCTGCGATCCTACTCCAATCTTCCTGGCTAAGACCGAACAAATCCAGGCCCAAATCGCCTGTAACGATCTCCAATCGCTTACTAGTCAACCATTCTTCCTCCCAAACACCACGATCAGATGATCCTTCCTTCAACCTATCTGTTGCTTTTTGAACATCAGAGCCTCTTACGAGGCATATGACCTTGGCGACTTGTGGTCGAGAGAGGAGGTCATGAAGAGTGAATGCACCAAGGAAACCGGTTGCGCCCGTGAGGAAGATGGTTAGATTACGACTAGCAAAGTCAGCATCTGGACTGGAGTATGTGTTTCGGAGACGAGGTAATAGATCCAGATAATCTTGACCGTATTCGACGGCGGTTGTCGGCTTGGTAGGGGGCGGACCACCTGGAACAGTCAAGCCACCCGATGCACCTGTCGGTGGCTTATATTCCAATCCAAAGTCTGCATTACGCAAAGCATCAACAGCGGAAACTAGACCTTGGATCGTTGGTTCTTCAAAGATCAAACCCAAAGGGGCATTCACAAGGAATACCTTGCGGATTTCAAAGATAAGTCGAGTTGCAAGGATAGAATGACCACCGAGATCGAAGAAGCTTTCGTCGAGAGGGATGGGTTGGGGCGCATTGGGCAGGATAGAGGACCAAATAGTGCGCATCGTTTCTTCTGTAGAATTGGCCTTTTGGGATTGGACTGATCCGACGGTTGCTGCCTGTACAGTATCCGGGAAAGGAAGTGCTGGTTTGTCAATTTTGCCATTAGGGTTCAGTGGCATGCGGACGAGAGGGACAAACACTGAAGCCGGTGTGATTAAGAGAAAACTGGGTCGGTCTTGCGATGCACTTACAGGAAGGGATGCTATAGCTCGGCAATTTCTTCTTGAGGTGTTCCCGGATATCTCTGATAAGACGGCGATACTTCTTCAACCCCTTAACCAATCCCTTTATATCCTCATCGTCTGTAATCTCGCTCGCAAAGCCATCCAAACCAGGTCCGTCCAAAGGCACAAAGTAACTGACCAGAATCTTTTCCTCATCCTTGTCACGACGAACAAGAGTGACATTCTCTCTGATGAGAGGATGTTGGCTGAGATGAGTATCGATTTCTCCAAGTTCGATACGGAATCCTCGAATTTTGACTTGATCATCTGCTCGTCCCGTACATTCCACAATCCCATCAGGTAGGTAACGGCCAAGGTCTCCTGAACGATACATCCGATCACGAATCCCTTTCCAGTGACGTGATTCGGGGCCTGCGAGTCCGTTCACTGGATGGAGGATGATGTCCTTCCGAGCTGGAGTTGATGCGGAGAACCAATTATTGACGAATTTTTCTGCAGAAGCTTCAGTATCCAGGTATCCTTCGGCCAATCCACCAGACCGAACGTAAATCTCTCCAACTTCTCCAACAGCACAGGGTATGTTCCTATCGTTCCTGTTCACGACCAAAAGTTGTACATCAATCATGCCTTCTCCAGCCGGCATGATATCCTTCTGAGTTGCCAGGAAGATATTATCTTCAGATACGGGTGGTATAGCGAAATAAGAAACGGCGCGCTGGGTTTCCGTTGTGCCATACATGTTGATAATTCGACAATTAGTGGCGAGCGATTGAAGTCGAAGACAATCCCGTTTCGTTAAGACGTCTCCAACGAAGAAGGCGTTCCGAAGTGAGGAGATCTGCCGTGTGGCTTGTGCCGATAAGAGTTGACCCATGGCTGGCGTAAGATGTGTAATTGTAACTTCACTATCCGCCATCCATTCTGCCAGACGTCCTGGGGTACCGATATCGTCTGCAGTCGGGACGTACAGTTGTGCGCCGAAGAATAGGGGTGTGAACACTGGTACAATCAGTTTGGTGTTCAGCACTCAAAGAGGCCGGGCATTACTCACTATCGCGTTGGATTGGGTCATGAGCAATTCCGCTCAGCATAGTGAATTTAGACGTTTCGTCCAATCCAAATCGTTGACCCATCCAAGGGAAAAAGTGGGTTAGACTGTAGTGTCTGCCCTTAACACCTTTAGGGATGCCAGTACTTCCACTTGTGAAGGACAAGGTCCCAACGCTGTCGGGTCCGATGACAACATTTGGATCGGTATCGGCCAAGTTGATATAGGACTGTAGTACGTCAGTGCCTTCTGAATTTGGTCCACCTTTTATATGACTGTTGGGAAGAATTTCGAGTGCAGGAACCTCGACGCGTATTTTCAATTCCTCTGACAGGAATTCGCGAACCGATGGGTTTATTGTACCAGCCCCTCTAAGAACCACGAGACCGCGCGGTTGGGCAACTCGCAGATAGATTATCTGACGCGAAGGTGGGTATGCGGGATCTATTGTAATCCGTTAATATGAAAAGTCAATCTAGACACCCACTAACCTATGACTGAAAACGTGGCTCCTGCTTTTAGGACCGCCATAACTGCCACGACCAAATCGACGCTCCGGTGCGCATATACCATGACCACCTCTTCGCGCTTGATGCCATTCTTTATCAAATGGTGAGCAACAATGTTCGAGGCCCGTCGAATTGCTCCATAGGAGTACGTGATCTTCTCCTGGGTAATGTTCAACTCAGGGGCTGGGATGCTTTGGATGACGCAAGGCCGATCTGGCCACTGACGTGCATTCCGAGAGAAGATATCCGTGATGGCGCCCTTCCACCCACACCAATCCAGATCTGCGGTGGGGTTCGGTAGTCGATCTTTTTGAGAAGGAGTCAAGAGAGGGACAGATCCAACTGGTACAAGCGGGTTAGAGGCGACTTTACGCAAGAAGATAGAGAGTTGATCGATGATGCAAGAAATGCGGGATGGGGTGAAAAGAAGGGAATTATACACAATCCTGAGTGCAATCCGAGGAGCGATGGAGGCACGAGTCGATGTTGGTGGACGTGTAACGAATACCGTAAGATCCGAAGTCAAGCTGGTGGAGCGGATAAAGTTGTCCTTGGGCTCATCCGTTTCATCGAAAAAGCGAACACGAAATATAGGTCGATCTAGTCCGTCTTCCTTATCCTTGCTCAATGCCTTTACCAGTGCTTCAAAAGGAACGGCATCTTGTTCTGCCTCTTGCTCTACTTGTTGGACACGTCGAACAATTGCCCAGTAAGGATCTGCGGGATCCAGAGAGAGTCGCAATACCAGAGGGTCTCGTGCGGATGCGGAAGAGGACCCAATCACGATGTCCGTATCTCCGGTATAGCGGTGCAGGAGGACGGAGAAAGCGGCGAGAAGGAGATGGAAGGCAGATGGGCGTTTGCTGAGCACCTGTTCGTCATCGTCTTCGCCGTCTGTATCTTCCGTATACAAGGCGAGTTTCAGGAGGCCCAATGAGGTCTGCTCTGAGAAGTCTGCAAGATGAACAGCTTCGATGAGTTTGTTTGCGCCAGATGGTCTCGGGTAATCTGTCGGCAACGAGATCGAGGGTAGGTTCTGCAATCTCGCCAACACTCTCGTCAACGGAGAGTCTACCATGATCGGTTGGTGCGTATGACGTCGACGAGGAATACGATGTGTTGCAATGCCCCAAAATTTCCTCCCTCATCGCGTCCATAATAATAACACGGCCGATTTCGCCGATCTCGAGCACGTGCGCCAACGCGCTCGTCACATGCACTTGGCGGCCGGGCGGGAAGGTCCGACGCGCTCTCCCCGCTCAAAGTTCGACGTCCAACGATGCAACCTGCCCACCAGCCGTTAAACTTGAAAGATGGGACCAAAGCATCAACTAGAAGGCTGCGACACCGAATGGCATCGAATCTTTCTTCTAGGCACGAAGCTCTGGCTTACATGGTCTGTCTTCAGTCGAGTTCAAGAGTTCAACGCGTTCGTGCTCATGTACTTTTATAGTCCATATAAAGCAAGTCGTGTGCTCGTCTGAGCTATATCGGCTCTATGCACTCTCGTTCCGGCTACCCGTTTTCCTTCTTTGAGATCTCCGCCGACTGGCTACTTCGGACTCAATACGATGGCACCTCTCAAGGAGAAGCGTAAAATTGTACATCATCCCACTACACCCAACCATGGATGCACTTTGTTATCATGGCGTCAGTACTGACATACCTTTCACGAGACTCGAAGCTGATATGACGCTGGGCAGCCCAACAATTTTACGGTGGTCAACACCTCCATACCGGATATCACAGACATTCAGGTCCTTATCAAAGGTCTGTACATTTGCGAGGTTTTTCCTTATATCTAAAGAGTTCCTTGTGGTTATAGTCTCATGTTGCGGTATTTGCGGAACCGATTCTCACATCGCAAAGGTAGCTCTATCGTCTGTTCACTTGTTCTTGGCTGATCGATCTCTAGGGAGAATTCATTGCAGCGTTCCCTGTACTTTGTTTCGACTTCTTGCAAGGTTCCATCTTAACAGTGCACAGTTGATACCCGGCCATGAATTCGTTGGAAAGATCGCTAAAGTGGGCAAGTCTGTCATTGGATTCAACGAAGGGGATCGCGTTGTCGTGGACCCTACAGTTTTCGTATGTCCTTTTCAGAGCTCTTTCAATCAAGTGGATGACAAACCTACCAGTGTGAATCCTGCTTCTTTTGTAGGCGTGGACAGCAGCTGTTGTGCGAAAATTTTAACAGTCTGGGAGTGACAATGTCGGGAGGGTTCGCCGATTATGTGGTGGCGTAAGTCAACTTCCGCGTGTATCTTCTCGTGCGACTATTTCTGACATCTTTCGATAGAGATAGCAAGAAAGTGTACAAAATATTCAACCTCACAGACGAAGAAGCGACTCTCATCGAACCTGCTGCATGTGCTATTCATGGCGTCGACAAGTTAGGAATAACAGTTGGTGTTGAGGCACTCGTCATTGGCTCCGGGCCGACAGGTTTGCCTTTTCTTCTGTTTCACTATTGCATTGCTCACCTCTTGTGATCAGGTTTAATTTTGGCTCAGCTACTTAAACTCAATGGCGCAGCCAAGGTCGTTGTCGCTGCTAACAAGGGCCCAAAAATGGAGACGGCAAAACGGCTAAATACTGGTGACGCTTACATTGAACTTGATCGAGAAAATCCTTCGGCGCAATGGGAGCAACTCAAGCAGGATTTCCCCAAAGGTTTTGATGTTGTGGTAAGGCGCATACTTAAAAAAAACCAAATTGTACTCTGAGCGTTCGGGTCTAGGTGGAGGCCACAGGGAATGAGAAGGTTGTGGATATGTCTCTTGGCCTTGTTAGACGGGGTGGAACTCTTCTCGTCTACGGTGTTTATTCAGCCAAAGACCGAGTAAGCTGGTCACCCGCCAGAATCTTTGGCGATGAAATTAAGGTAAGCCAGGACCTTGTCTGGATGTTATCTTTATTCAACAGCCTACCTAGATAATTGGCTCCTTTGCGCAAGCCAACTGTTTCCCTCGTTCGGTAGCCTACCTTGACAGCGGAAAGATTAACGTCAAGGGCATGGTATGTTCTTCCAAGAGCATATATGCGAGTTGTGATGTTGAATCTTTACTTTCAGGTCACTGATGTCTTTTCTATCAAAGAGTGGCAGCAGGCGTTGGATAAGCTCGACAGCAAAACCGCTGTCAAGATTGTAGTGAAACCCTAGCATTGCGTGTTATCCTTGCTGACGCCTCCCGTCCTCCTGCTGATTTCGATTTGTATAATCCGCAATACATGAGCAGGACATCCGTTGGGCACTTGCCAATGTACATCCCGAATTCCGTGGCAGCCTGGTGACTGTTGCCTGCTAGCTCGACTGTGGAGTCTCTTCTGCTCAACCCTAAGTAACATTATTTAAAGTCCCAAACTATGACAAACGAAATAGCGCTCTTGTCCTGACTCTCACTCTCTTCAGACCGCAAAATGCGACATCAGAAGACTCATGATCTTCCACATACTATCATCGATCACATACTAGCACATCTAGCTGACGACCTCGATGCCCTAGGGAATTGTGGGCTTGTTTCGCGATGTTGGTCATCACTCAGCCGATCGTACTTTTTCAACAAAATCAACCTCCACGGCGACAACGTTGAGGGCTTCTACGAACTTGTTTTATGTTCACGAAACTCAACGTTTTGTGCATCCTACGTGGCCCACCTATGCGTCGATTTCCATTCTTGCTGGCAACGGAGCCTTCTTCTGGACCTAGAGGATATCTTCACAATCAGCAATCTACCTGGAGGTTTTCCTATAATCCCATCTTTTGGTAGACCCCTCGATCCTCAATCCTCCATCCCAAGCGTCCGCACCTTAGAAATCGAGAACTTGGGCAACCATGACGAAAACATGCCTTTCCAGCTATGGGCAATCCCTCGCATCCTCTCGGCGCACTACTCGGCTGTTGTGGACCTAAGATTGGTCTCTGTAGATCTGATGAATATGCATATGTTCAGCTCTCTCATCTTTGCATTGCCCAATCTCGAATGTCTCTTTGTAGGGCATTGTCGGTTGGATGATACCCAGCCACCCCGTTGGGATTCGACATACGATGAAAGGTTACCCCTTCCTTGGCAGCCCCCTTCGAAACCTCTGCGCCGACTCGAATTCTCGAATGACGATATGCGTCCTTGGTCGGTCTCAATTCTATATACACTCATGCAATACGGGTACACCTTTTCGCATGTCATCCTAGGCCCCGTGAACGGGCTCGAACTGTGTCATGCTGTGGGCGACTTCCTTCGTTTTCTGGGACCGACGTTACGATATCTTGATCTTTCAAGTTTTAACTACCCTGCTCATGGTAAGCTTTTATTCTGCTGGATATGCAAGATAACTCACGTCAATATATGCGCAGTTCCACTCCTATCTGAAGCAACCCACCTCCAATACGTGGCACTGGCAATTGAACTTCAAGGTCGCTTTACATGGCCGAACCCGTTGACTTGGGCTTCCAAAATACTGGAGCAAGTCATATCAGAATTCACGCAATCCGTTATCATTAACGTCCATTGGCCTGACCCCCAAAAGCTTGACCAACTCGACTGGGAAAGTTTTGCACAAGTCCTCCGACAACCACGATTCGCTCGTCTAGCGTTCATTCAATTCAACCTCGACCTGTGGTCCGACGAAGCAGAGGAGAGTATCAGAGAAAATTGTGGTCTTCATGGTCTGGAAACGGTGATTAAAGTGAAATATGTTGAATAAATGGAGACAGTACAACGCGATGGCCGACGGAAATACAACAAGCAGAAGCGTTACATCCTTCGGAAAGTGTTTTTACTCCCGCTCCGCACATTTGTCCGTCTTTTAGTCCTACCTTTCCTGTCGTTCTCGTCCAGTTCCTGTTGAACGTGACCCCGTTCCAATCCCGCACCAAAGCTCTCAACTCCCTTTCTCTTCTCTGGTTTCTTCGACTTCCCTCGCTTGGAACTCTCGGCTTCGGGAGAATCGTCCCTAGCAGTGGACGAAGGTAGCCAGCTGACTTCCATCCCTCCGTCATCGTTGTCGTCGAAGGTGCCTTTGGCGTTCCTGCCCCAAGTACTGCTGCCAGGTGTCTTAGAAGGTCCGTTGCGCCGTTGTCCGAATGTTGCTTGAGTGTCGGTACGAGAGCTACTTGCTTGAGCGTTCACAGGTACCATTTTGACGTTAGCCACGCGGTTACGTTCACGATCTCTTTTATATGCGCTTTCTACGCGTTGATTCTTTTGTCCTGGTCTCGTTCTTGGATCATATTTGTTAAGTTCTGCAAACACAAAATTAGTATCTGCTGTTCTTGCTAAAGGCGAAGTGAGGTTACCTCCTGCATCTGAACTATCCTCGCTATCGCTTGCTCCGTCTTCACTGCCACTATCATCACTACCTCCCAATCCGTCGGAAGAAACTTTGTCACTTTCTTCTTCCTCGTCTTCAACCGCGGTCTTCGCTCTTGGACCACTTCTCTTTTGTGCTGCGGAGGATGGGTTGAGCAAAGCATATTCCCTCGTGTTTTCATCAATCGCGAACTCAGGGTCTTCGAAAACTTTTGCGAAACGAGGATCGTTGAGGAGGTTAACATCCCCTTCTTTCTCCTCCTCATCCGAGTCTTCGTCGACATCCATTGGATGTTCTGCCTCCTCTTGAGTGCCCTTCTTTTGTTTCCTCCTTTCCTCCCTCTTCTTCGCTCTCTCCTCGTCTTTAAGAATTTTCTCGGCAAGTGCTTTGTTGACCTTAACACCAGGAGCTTTCTTCGTCCGGATCCGTGATTCGGAGAGCTTGTCGAGCTTCTGTTGAAGCATTTTTTCTCGGTATTCTTCGTAGGCGAAGGGATTGGCAACAACGCGGGCAGCTTGATAAAGTTTGAGGGGCATAAAGTAACCGTGCATGTATGGCCGGAGAGTTGGCGTTCCGATCATATGTTCGATGTTCAATCTACGTGGTGTTATCCGTGTCAACGTAGGAAGAAGATAAAGCATGGAATTGCTACGTACTTCGCGAGTTCACTGCGCTCAACGAATTTGAAATCTTCGTAAGTGGTTCGTCCTGTTTGGTCTTCCATCTCCTCTGTGATGTTTTCCAAGAAGCTTGCCCATCGAGGTGCAGGCCCGAGCTGAGGGATGTAGAACGTGTTCATCTGGATGCCTTCGTTGGCTGTCATTAATAATCCGCTTCCAGGGGCTTGAACGACGTCGTTTAGGTCATTTGCGGGGGTGATAGATGCAAAGTTTGAACCAGGCTAGACATGCATGAATATCACTGAAGAAAAGGAAGAACATAAAACGCGACGTACTGCGCTTTTATCCCAAATTTTGATGACTTTCTTGTCAGCACTTAGGATGAAGCTATTTCCCGCCATTTTGCTGCTACCATCAATCCATGACAATACTTTGATTGGTAGTCCGTATCCCTGGTCCTTTGTGGCGAAGGGTTTGGAAGAGCGGATGTCGTATAGAAGTGTGTGGCCTGTTGATGTACCAATGGCGTAGGAAAGTCCATCCCGACGAGAAGCAATGGCAGTTACGCTGACACTTGCCTCGGACGAGGGTATGCCTGTGGACAAGAGCTGAGAAACAGGCAACTTGAGGACACCAACACCGGCTCGTGATCTTGGATCCCAGAATTGTACCGTCCCATTCCCATCGACACCAAAAGAAAGTAGCTGGTGTGCTGGGTTAACATCGATGACGTTTACCCCATCTATTGCACCGTGGTTGCCCTCGTCTTTTAGGACAAGGGGGTTCATAAACCGCCCTTGGTCTAGATTGAGACGGTAAATTTCGTTCCCCGACGCAGATACGTAGGCGTCACAAGAGGGGAAGTGATAAGCTATTGAACGCCCGAATTTTGGTATTCGAGTACGATAGTGAAACCCTCCTTGTGTGTGGAGTTCAATCGTGCGATCATTTTGGAGGTGGATGGATTTCGTCCAATCATCCGAAAGAATCTACATCCCAAACACTAGCTGGTTAGTTCTCCTCGTTATACTTGTATTCCAAATAGACAACTTACGCACAACAAAATCAACATTCTCGGCATCCGAATGTCGTTCAAATTTAAGTGTGAGCTGGTCCAGGTCCCACACTCTCATCTGTGGCTTGTACGTCCCAGTGGCGATAACATGATGCCCGTCTTTTGTAACCTTTATCCGATTGCTAGCTTCAGGAAATTCCAAGCCCTGGATGAGTTCGACAGTGCCTTCTACTTGCTCCCGGACGACGCGTTTCCCTTTCCCTTTGACGGCCCGTTTGCGAGTGAGCCAATCAGGTAGCGAGGAAGATGAGCCAGCTGTTGCTCCGTTGACAGTATAGACCTTGACGTCCCCGAAATCAGCGACCATGGGTGGTGGAAGAAGGCTCGACTCGGACGGGACACCCAAGGAATTTTTTGATCGGGTGAGACCACGTGATTGCCCTCTGCCAATTACTGGTAAATTGAAACGGGTCACGGTTACCGCTGGACGCGTTACACCATGATAGAGGCAGACTGCCGTGTCGCTTTCTTAAGCATCTCACGAGATAGGCTCAGAAAGGGGTGAAGAAGCAAAGCCCGAACATCTCGAGTCGTACAGTACAAACAAGGTTTGGAAGAGCATATGAAAAAAAAAAATCGAAACCGGAATTTTGTAAGCAAACCATCTATGCACCCGACTGTTCTTTCTTCGTGTGGGAGCGAAGCCTTCGCTTCGGTGGTTCGTCAACAGGTAGCTTGCCAACCTCCTCTTCTCTTGCCCGTTTCCTTCCACGTTTCTTGGGCACAGCTATCTCTTCAGCATCAACCCCAGCTTCATTCTGCGAAGACGATTCGACTTTCACCTCCTCTGGCAAAGTAGCCTTCGTCTTGACTTCTTTAGGTTTTTTTCGAACGACACGAGTCTTTGCCCTTTTCGCCGAAGCTTTGTTCCTTGAAGGTCTTGCAACTGGCTCAGTTGGAACCTCCTGCGCCTCTTCCAACTTTGTCGATGGCTCTATAGACCGAGGTCTTCTTGGACGGGTTTCGGGTTTGAACTCGGCTTCAACTGGTTCCACAGAGGCCACTGAATGACCACGCTGAGGTCTCAAACTGGGTTGAGAGTCTTCTTTGAGTTCTGGTCCGTTGCCATCTTGTTCCCGAGCAGGCTGGGGAATACTTGTGTTCGGAGAGACAGGCTCTGGCTGTGCGGGCGCACCATTTTCGAGTACCTGGTCTCGAAGAAGGGGTGCAAACGGCGGAACCGCCATAGGGGCATCTAGCAGTTCAGATTCTTCCTCAAAGTCTGGTTCAGGGGAGCCTATCATCAAGGAGGTCTCCACTTCTTGTACATCGTCCTGCGATCGCGAGCTGCTCCTGGATCGTGGTTGGTCATCTTTTGTGTGCTGCTGATCCTCCTGGATGTCTGCCTGGTCCTGCGAATCGCCCCCTTCCGTTTCGTCATCCGCCAAGTCAGCAAACTGGATACGAGACCACAGGGAAGGAAGAGGAGATGCTTCTGGCTGATATCCCTTTGGCATTGTCCTTACATTGCGACCACGAGCAGCAGGGTGCGACTTTTCGTGGTCAGCTTGCAATTGAGGCCCTTTATCTTGATCCATCGACCTTTCAACAAACTTCGAATTGAGTGTAACCTCGTCGAGGGACGGCCCGTAAGCTACGCGCTTCGTCCTCGGTTTTTCTGGCTGAACTTCAACCGGGGCTCCGTACTCGTCCTCTTGGCCATGCTTTCTGGTGATTACAGCTCGTTCGACGCCATCTTTGTTTACCCGGATGGCTTCTCCGGGAAGAGGCTGCCCATCCTTTTCACCATCTGGGCGATATTCCACCCCGTATCCCGCATCGCCAAGGGAAAGGCCATTGTTCGTGACACGCATCTCGAACGTTTTCTCTGGTTCGACGTCCAGATGGGGATCTTCCATGATAACTCGGTCTAGGTAGACAGTTTTGCCCTCAGGAAGGTTCATCACAAGAGGCGGTCCCTCTTGATCCACGTCTTCCGGGCCTATGACCTCGAAAGCTGTCAGGGGATTGGATCTAGTCAAGGATAAGGTGAGTATAAACCACACTGCCACTAGGTGACTACATACTCTGCCCATTCCTTGCAATTGAATGCGATTTTACGGCTAGAAGCAGTGTGGTTGGTCAACTACGTATCATAAGCACGAAGGACAACTTACAAAGCCCCGGACCACTCGTAACGGCCTTGTGGTAGGGCACCGAAGATTCTCTCGAGGAAGTCGTCCAACCCATGTGGTCGTGGTGAGCCACTCCAGTGTTTGAAGAATAATTCCGTCGATTGGGAGAGTTCCTTAGATGTCGCGAATAGATGTTCGAGATGTTCCTTCATCGAGTCGAAAGGAATTTTGTCTGCTTGCTGGAGATGGACCAGGGTTCCATCTGGAGATTTCTCCGTTTCCTTGCGTTTTCCTTCCTCCGCGGTGCTACTTGACGCGATTTGTGAGAGATCCATATTCGTGATCGAGATAGATGAAAGTTTAATGTGAGGGAAGGGGAATAAGATGTGGTACGACGTAGTCCGGGAGATTGTGGTTGTGGTCAAAGTTCAAAAATAAGTGTTCAAAGGTCACAACCCGCGTGCAGTGGACGCGCCACACATTTTTGCCACTCGACCACATTGATGGCTGTATTCGGTGGTCCATCCTCAAAGAATTTCTGTAATCGGAAATTATTGTCACTCAGTGACCACCAAAAGATTAGGGTCGTACGGTACTTGATCCTCTCAACTCTTAACACTAATTGCACTCAATATATATTAGGCTTTGATGACCTCATTGCTTGGAACACCCATCCTTCCCGTTCTTCGCAGCTCGACGCGTTGTAAACACGCGTTCGTGATACTCTTGATCCTACGTAGACAATCGCAACTTTCGTTCAAATTACGCGCTCGTTCACAAGTGTCTATCCTCGCTGTTTGAAGGCTTTAATGAGAAGCGTTATATAGAGCGGCGTCATGCTGGTTAATGGGCCGCACTGGGCCGTGTACCGGATAATTCCGTTGCTCCAGTCCCGTGGTTGCAGTTTTTTCCGAGGAAAAACCGAAACTAGTTTCTCCTGAAGGAGACCAAGTTTCCGTTTGCGCAGAAAACTTTCCTCCTCTCGGGCGCCTGGGTAGGAGGCTGCCGTTGCTCCAAAAATAGCCTCCTTCGTGAAAGGCTAGCACTTGCCTGCTATCAGCAGGTGGCAGCTACAACCATCCTCTTGTCGATATCACACGTCATGCATCGATATCATACCCACCAAAGAAGCTTAGGTATGTACATATACGAACATTCGGAACTTGCCAGTGCGAGGTTTGAGGTTTGTATGAGCTCATGACTTGCCCAGCTAGCCACCTGCATCAACGTCCTGTCGACGTCACATACCGATATCAACGGTGAAATATTGACCATTGCGAAAAGGTTCTTTATCTCCATATCTTGATCGTATGCTTCACAATCATATTGCTAATTTCTCTCCGCACCGAAATTTTTCCAGAGACCATAAGAAGAGCTCGGCCTGCGGACACCCTCAAACGAGATGTCAAACCCTCTTCCAATCCTCATCATCAACATCAAGGTCAATTTCCTTTACCCACTAAAACGGGCAAGTGACCTGCCGCAAATCCGCATTCAATGTGATACTACCAAATAGCTATGTTGCCATCCACCTGGTTGGCTCACCAAAACACCAGTGCGCAGATCGGCGGGCGCCATCCATTCTAACTTACGATTGGAAATTCTACTGCTATTCCGCGTGCTTTTGTGCCTGTTGGTCCTCCCCATAATGCATATGATTGACGATACCTTCGATTCAGTTGCACGGATATATTATCGAGCAGGAACGATCTTCGAATGTGGTCATACACGGGCCATACACGGGCCACAGCTCAAAAGATATTATCACCAAGAGCGGAGGTATTGTAGATTGGATCAGGCAGGTTAAAACTTCATCCTTGAACTTATCATCGATTCGATTCACCCAATCGCACTATCACGTCCCTCATGGATGTTGCAATATAAAGCGAAGGGTAGGGCTTCTACCTCATCATCCACCAGGATGGCATCGACGCCTGAGGGTTATACCTTCCCATTTCTCTCCCTTGCGGTAGAGCTTCGTTTCATGGTCTATGACATCTACTTGGAAGGCACCATCATCCGTATTCCGGGGCCCCTCCCCAATGCACTCGACCTACTCCCCACCTGTCGTCTGATCTACGACGAGGCATCTCCGAGAGTTGTCTCGAAGGCAACCTTCTCGTTATGGTGTACAGACGACCTGATTAGCTTCCTCTTATCCTTACCCGACGAAAAGCTTCGCGCATTGCGACATCTCGCGATCTGGGCCTCGCCTTTCGGGTTGTACTCGCAGCATCCCAGCCGTGGATACTTCACGACCCATCTACTCCCTAGAGTGCTCGATTGCTTTCCCGGCTTGCAACTCGACACTTTGGTTGTTCGTGATGGGTTCCACGGACCAGGGATAAACGAGAACCATTGGAGAAGTCAGGTGCCCGTTAAAGAAGTGGATAGATTGCTCTTGGAAGGGAACGGGTGGAGAGAGTTGAGGTATTATACATCCTATATGGTTATATTGGATGTCGACGAGAGGGGACGCCTGGAGACTTGGGATGAGGCGATGACCGAAAGGGATGGTGTGGGGAGTGGTGCGAGTGTCAGGATCTTGGTCGGGGAAGAAGGGGGAGCAAACTACGGCGATACCACGCATACCACAGCGGTCGGGCCTGGAGCCATAGATTCCGGTGGAGAGGAGGGAGAGGGCATATCTGACATCGCCTGGGATCAGGTCGACGAAACCGTACCTTGGCGTGAAGAAAACTTTACTTGTCATACACCAGACGACGCGGTCGTGTCAAGGTTTCCAATGTTCGAACGGCGTCCTGTAGTCATCGTCGTGAAACGGGGCCAAGATGCGGATATTTCTGGAGGTCTGTTCCAGATGCCACAATTAATTCGGGAGATACTTCAGAAGTTCACTTGGAAGGAAATGAAGAAAAAGGACAGGATGTTGGGTGGTCCCGGTCAGGGCCTTACGGGGACCATGTAGATTCAAAATAACCTTAGCATAGTTTGTGTTTCGACCTACGAGTTTTACGGATCGAAAGTGTGCTCCAGCCTGCTGGTAATTCGTAGGACTGTAGTAGACAAGTTAAAGCCAAGCCATTGTGAAGATCACGAACCCACCAGTAATTCAAGCGCTGTGGCTTGTCGGCGCCTGTCCTTCCCGAAAACAAAACAAGAAAATTCTTTGCGTGACTTTTGTAACGAACCGTAAGCTTTTCTAATGGAAGCTAACCGTGCTGATACATGTTAGAGATGTACCTGACAGGTTTGACAAGAATTCGAACCATGCCACGGTGTTACAAGGCTATTTGACAGGAACACCAGAACGCGTGTGGCCCAACGAATTCAGCTGGCAAAGTCTACACTGCAGTGTTTTGAAGATTGGGCAGGTGAATCTCGAGATCCTCCATACTTGGTATTTTGAAGGCCTTGATTCTTCCAGCTTTATTCCAGAGAAGCCAGGAATCATATAGTCTGGCATCAAGATCTAAGAGGCCGCGAGCTCCGAGTCATCGACGGGCTTTTGGTCCTGACGAAATAAATTGTATCTGGAGTTTCACAGTTTGCACAGGATCACATACCCACAGTCCCGGTGTGACTCAGATGCTGTTATAAGATCCAGTTGGCGAAAATCACCAACTCTTGGGGCTTGCTACCATGTCGTCCCCGTCTTTAACCTCGAAATCGCCACCTGCAAACGATATTGCAGCGGTCGAGTCTCAGCCTTTCCTATTTCTCTCCCTTCCTCCAGAACTCCGCGCCAATATCTATGGCATGTACCTGGACGAGACCGTCGTACGGATTCCAGGTCCACCTCTGCCAAACACACTTGACTTGCTCTCCACCTGTCGTCTCATTTACAACGAAGCATCCCCCCAAGTTATCTCCCATGCAACCTTCTCGGTCTGGTGCACGGAAGAGCTCTTGTATTTCCTTTCGTCTCTACCTGACAATAAACTACGCGCATTGCGGCACGTCGCCGTCTGGGCATCGCCTGTTGGGTTTTTCTTGGATTACCCCAGGAAAACGTCGTTCATGACATATTTCCTACCTAGTGTCCTCCATTGTTTTCCCGGGTTACAACTTGATACCCTCGTGATACGTGATGGGTTTCACGGGCCTGGGATTGGTGAAGATGAATTGGGTAACAAAATTCCGGACCACCACGTGCAGATCTTGCTCTCTAAAGGGAAAGGTTGGAGGGAATTGAGGTATTGTACACCCTGTACCATGACCGTGGATGCCGCAGAGAATGACCAGCCGAAGAACTGGAACTTAGACCTGAAAAAAAGGGATGGGGAGGGTAGTGGCGCCGAGGTCAGAATGTTAGTTGGAAAGGAGCTGGTTCCCTACCGTGTTGTAGATGAAGGATACGAAGGGGGTGAGGAGATCGGAATAGACTGGTATACACAGCTGCGGGAACAGGAACAGGCCAATCCTCCGAAACCAAAGGACTTCAAGCGCCGCATCGACCCTTCCGAGATAAGCTGGAAAGACGTCAACGAAAGCTCACCATGGCGCGAAGAAGATTTTACCTGCTTTCCGGGTACAGACATCGTACCAAAATCTGGGGTGGAGGGGGTGAACCACGCCCCAACATAGTCATTGTGCGTCGTGGGCGAGACGTGAACATCGTCGAAGATGGGGAAGGCGTAGAGGATAAGCTCAGAGGATTGCGGGGAAAATATACTTGGAAGGAGATGAAAGAAAAGGGAATCTTGCTGAGCGGCCATGAGGACACAACTGCAATGTTGTAATTATGTTGTATGTTACTAGTTATTTCCGCCGTCCACTCTCTACTCAGAAATTGTACTACTCAGTTCTAAAGTTATGGTGCATGTAATTTGACCTTTAAACACAGGTGTCGAGCACCCCAACAATTTTTAAAAAAATTCTAGCATGCATCGGGGGGCAAGCCGATCAGACCGGTGAGGCCGAAGGTACCTGTCGCCAAGGCCTGATTCCAAAATTTGAACCATGTTTCGTGCCCGATGTTGTTGGGTCCTGAAGTTTTTTGTGAGGAACTCAGGAGTTTCGCAAACCTTCCAATTCAAAGATGCTTACCTGCCAGTGCAACTTACCTGTTAAAAGCTGACCTCCGCATAAACTAACCTCAAATCCAGCCTTGCAGTTTTCAAATTTTCGCAGTAGAGAGAGTGATGACATCAAACAAGAGGGGTGTGGTAAAGCACAATTCTATCATCACAACATAGCATTTGGGGCATCATGACCGCTCAGCAAGATTCCCTTCTCTTTCATCTCCTTCCAAGTATATTTTTTCCATAAAGCTTGAAGCTTATCCCTCGCCCCTTCTGCATCTTGAACAATATGTGCATCTCGACCACGACGTACGATGACCACGATGGGGCGTGGTTGATCTGGCTTGTCCACAGATTTGGGCACAATGTCGGAACCAGAGAAACAAGTAAAATCTTCTTCACGCCACGGCAAGTTTTCGTCAACGTATTCCCAGCTTATCTCGGAGGGGTTGATGTGGTGGTTGAAGTCCTTTGGTTTCGATCCAGGATTGGCCTGGACTTGTTCCTGCGTATTCGAGTCTATCCCTTCAACCTCCTCCTCACCCTCTTCGGATCCTTCATCTTCAGCCTGGTAGGGAGCCAGCTCCTTTCCAACCAACATTCTGACCTCGGCGCCACTACCCTTCCCATCCCGTTCTGTTAGGTCCAGACTCCAGTTCTTCGGCTGTTCTTTCTCCGCAGCATCCAGAATCATGGTGCAAGGTGTGTAATACCTCAATTCCCTCCAACCTTTCCCTTTCGAGAGCAGAGTCTGCACATCGTTGTACGGAATCTTGTTACCCCAACCATCTTCATCGATCCCAGGCCCATGAAACCCATCACGTATCACGAGGGTATCAAGCTGTAACCCGGAGATGTAGTGCAAGACATCAGGTAGGAGATGAGTTGTGAAAAACGGACGGTTGGGGTATTCCAAGTAAAATCCGACGGGTGATGCCCAGACGGCCACATGCCGCAAGGCGCGTAGTTTTTCGTCGGGCAAGGATGAAAGGAAATACAGCAATTCTTCTGTGCACCAGACTGAGAAGGTTACACGGGAGATAACTCCAGGAGATGCCTCGTTGTAGATGAGACGGCAAGTGGCAAGCAAATCAAGCGTGTTGGGGAGAGCCGGGCCGGGAATCCGTACAATGGTTTCGTTGAGGTAGATGTCATAGATCCTGGCACGGAGTTCAGGAGGAAAAGAGAGAAATAGAAAAGGCCTATGTCCAGATGCTGCGATGTGGTCTGCAGCTGGAGATTCAGAGAACAACATGGTAAGCAAAAGACATGGAATCGAGTTCGTGACTCAAGCTAAGTAATGGGAAAGCATGAGTCACCACACTTTGGCGCCTGTTTGTCGATATCCAACAAGCACAGTAGCCACCTTTCATAGGCACAGACTGCCATAGGAAATCAAGTCGGTCGCTGGTAACGAACGCGTTGAGAAATCCTTTTTGGGAAGCCCGAAGGTCAGCGCTTAGCAATTTGAATTTGAAAAACTGACTGCTGCCAGGACGACGCGTCGATGTTTTTGCTCAGCCACCACCATGTCGAACCCACTCCCGACCACAGCGGGAAACGAATCACCTCTCCCAACGGCAGATGACCTTGCCATTATGCTTGGTATTAGTCCATAACCATCAGTGTTTTTTACCTCTCATCTTGGCTGCACAGGCCTTCGGGAAGGACCATCCCCCTTTGTAACAAGAGCATGGGCACACGAAGGCGAAAGGAATGATGATTTGGCTATTTTCGTGCGTATAACATACCTTGCGTGAAGTTAATGTCAATTTGCTATTATGGTTGATAGGTGGGCCGATTTTCTAAACAGCCTATACTGAAAAATGCAATCTTCGCTGAATTCGGTGCCAAATACCTCCCGGAAACAGTCAACCGATTCGTTGAAGCGAAGTTCGAACTCCCTCCCCCACCTTCACCACCACTTGCAGTTTTCAAAATATACAACAGTTATTTTGAGGCGATGTTTGGAGTTCTACGTCTACACTTCTCGTATTTCGCCAAGTATCTGCGGTCGAAGCGATCTATTGCTTTACAAGGGAAGATACTGGCGCGTGTCTTTGCAGAGCGCCTTGCTGAGATGGCACCACTACTTTACAAAGGCACAATCATCGACCCTAATCACGAGGAGTCACTTGGCTGTGTTCTGGGAGTGCTCATGCTCATGCTTGACGTGTTTGCGGACGACCAAGAACCTATCCCGGCAGATGTGAATATTACTTTGCTTGTATTTCTTCAAGCTTGCAAGAAATCTCAAGACGAAAATGTTAGGGCTAATGGCGAGACTCTTTCGAGTCTGCTCACCGTTGGTCATCCCAACTTTTCTTCAGAGAGGATTAATTTTATCAGGATGACTCGGGGTCGAAACAAATGCGGCCTACCAGGGTGTGAGATGACGACTAACCTAAGAACATGTGCAGGGTGAGTCCTTCCATCTCTCGCAGAGTTTGCCTCACACATAAAGCATGGACACAAAGTTGTAAGACAATATGCTACGTAAGTTTGGTTGATACCATCGCTCCGATTCCTATTAAAAGGTGTTTGTAGTGCAGTCCGGAACACCAGCGCACTCATTGGAGCTCGAAAACATCCCCACCTCACAAGACATATTGCTACCCGACGATGTATTGAAGGACATTGATCCAACCTGGAGCTCTCATGATGTTGATTTATTTGCTATGTATCATTGCCTCGTACATTGACGAAAAACGGTCCAGATAAGATTAGATCTTCAAAAACCTTTACCACTTGCCCGTCAACACATTAATATTCACTAGTACCTTTCGTACAAACACCGGAATCTAAAGCTAGTCCAATAGCTGCCATAGCCAGTCACGAACATGGTTGATTTTTTTTTTCCCAATCAGGAAAGCAGCTCGAGTCTCGGCAAATTGAAACACATACTGAACTGGTGCCGGCGTGTCAATTTTCTTTGATCATGAACAACAACCACCATGTCGAACTCACTCTCAATCGCAGCGGAACATGAGGCACCTCTGCCAACGGCCGACGACTTTGCCATTATGCTCGGTATGTAATCAGTGTCCTCGACCTCTCGCGTCCTTTACACCGCGACTGCACAGGTATCCGGGAAGGGCCATCTCCCTTTATAACACGATTTTGGGTACACGAAGGCGAAAGAAATGATGACTTGGTTAATTTCGTGCGTATAACATGCCCTGGTGGATATGCTGTGTTCATTCGGTGACCATCACATAGGTGGGCCAATGTTCTGCACAGACCGTCCTACGGGATGCGATCTTCGCCGAGTTCGGTGCAAAATACCTTCCTGCCACGGTCAACCGATTCGTTGAGGCGGATTTCGAACTCCCTCTGCCGCCGACAACACCACCTGCGGCTTTCAGACTATACAATGTATATTTTGAGGCCATGTTTGGAGTTCTACGTGTACATCCGTCGTATTTTGCCAAATATCTGCGGTCGAAGCACCCTATCGCTTCGCAGGGGAAAAAACTGGCTCGCGTTATCGCAGAACGTGTTGCCGAGATGGCGCCGATGCTCTACGAAGACACTATCATCGATCCTAATTACGAAGAAGCACTTGGCTGTGTTCTGGAGGTGCTCGTGATCGTGCTTCACGTCTTTGCAGATGTCCAAGAACCTATCCCAGGGGATGTGAATGTTACCTTGCTAGTGTTTTTTCAAGCTTGCAAGAGATCCCAAAACAGAGATGTTAGGGACAATGGCCAGACTCTTTCGATGCTGCTCACTGTCGGTCATCCCACTTCTCCAGAGATTCTAAGGATTCACAGGATGACTCGGGGTCGAGATAAATGCAGGCTGCCAGAATGTGATAAAAGCACTAATTTAAGGGTATGTGCAGGGTGAGTCCTTCCGTCTCCTGCAAGGAGTCTGCAACTCACCCACAACTTGACACATGGACAAAAAGTTGTAAGACAGTATGCTACGTAAGTTAGGTCGAGGCCATTATTCCGATTTCTACTGAAAAGCATTTATAGTGCAGTCCGGAGCACCAGCGAGCTCATTGGAGCTCGAAAACATCTTCGCCTCACAAAAAGTGCTGCTACCCCACGGTGTATTGAAGGGCACTCGTCCAGCCTCCCATAGCATATTGATTTCTCTGCTATGTATCGTTGCGCCATAGTTCAGATGAGTGTGGCTTCTAGTATCCTCGTCGCTAGATGTGCTTCTGTGGGCCTGTGCATGTGCACCTATCGCCGACTCGTCTTTCGCTGCGCCCAGTACGCTCATAGAAAGCTTAATCAGGAAATCGCACTTCAGAAATGCTCCCGCGCTGATGGCCGTAGTGACGTCTTTGAACAACTACCACCATGTCGAACTCACTCATAACCCCAGCACAAAGCCAGTCACCTCTCCCAACAGCCGACGATATTGCCATCTTGCTTGGTATATGACCCAAGATTACGATCGTTTTCGAACTCTCATCTTCATTTTCACAGGCCTGCGGGAAGGGCCATCTCCCTTTATAACAAAGGTTTGGGCACATGAAGGCGAAAGAGAGGATGATCTAGTTAAGCTCGTGCGTATAATATGCCCTGCGTTGATATAATACCATGTTCATTTGGTAGTCCAAACAATAGGTGCAGAGACTTGGCCCGCCTGAACAGCACGTACTACAGCACACAGTCTTCGCCGAGTTTGGTGCCAAATACCTCCCGGCCACGGTTGACCGATTTATTGAGGCGAATTTCGATCTCCCACTTCCTCTGGGACTACCACTTGCAATTTTCGAAATAAACAATATCTACTCTGACAACGTCTACTCGATTCTACGTCTACATCCCGCATATTTCTCCAAATATTTGCGATCAAAGCTCCCTATCGCCTCGCAGGGAAAGAAACTGGCACGCATCCTCGCAGAACGTGTTTCTAATACAGTGCTGCTGTATTCAGACATATTGCTGGATCCTGGTTATGCGTGGTCACTTGCTCGTGTTCTGGAATTACTCCATCTCATGCTTGACATGTATGCAGGCCATGACCAAGAACCTATCCCGGCGGATGTAAAGAAGGCTCTTGTGGTTTTTCTCAAAACTTCTATAAAATCCGAATGCCACGACCTCAGGACCCATAGCGAGGCTCTTTCAAGGCTCTTCGCTGGTCACCCTCGTCCAGAGAGAATTACTTATGTCGGGATGACTCGGGGGAGGTGCGGATGCGGGGTCTCAGGATGTTATGAGACGAATAATTTAAAGGCATGTGCAGCGTGAGTTCTTCCGCCTCCTTCACGGAGCCTGCAGCTCACCCACAACTTAATGGACCGACAAAAAGTTGTAGGACAGTGGTCTACGTAAGTTCGGTTGGCGCCATTACTCCGATGCCCTGTTAATAGGCATTTATAGTGCAGCACAGAGCACCAGCGAGCTCATTGGAGCTCGAAACGTCTCCGCCTCACAAAGCAGGCTGCTTCCCAGCAGTTTATTGAAAAGCGCCGATTCTACCTATCAGTGATCATCGCGGTCTATTTGCTAGCTCTGTTGTCCTATGCTTTGAACTTTTGTCTACCAACGTGCACTCCAGGCTCAAACTTACGTGTCACAGTAATTCTCGTGTGTTCCTTTCTACATTCGACTCCGCTCTCGTTATGGCGAAATCTGCCACTCCTGCTTTCCCTGGATCTGTCGTCTGGGTTGTCTCATACCAAGCACTTCAGTCGAAACCTTCACATACAGCTGCGACTGAGGCCTGGGTGAGTTTTATCAACGTAGATATCTCTGCCACTTCATCCCGGAAGTGAAGACGCGTGCTCGAGCATACTCGCAGATTCGAAGGCTCTAGGATATAGAATGCCCTGATTCACTTTATTTCCTCCCTTCCTGAAGACACTCTCCGATTGTTGTGTCACATCTCCGTCTAGGAAACGCCCCTTGGCTTACACGAAAGCTATCCAGCCAGGCAACGTTTCAGAACATACGACTTTGCCATGGCTTTAACTCGTTTCCCTGGGCTGCAGCTCGACACGCTTAGTGTGCATGATGGATATCATGGGCCTTTAGTATCTGGGGACCCGAGGGGAGATTCCGCGACTGGACAGGAATTGGAAGACATCCTCTTGATTTCTAGATGGTGGAAAGAACTTCGGTACTCCCGTCCGGATCGCGTGTTCCTCGATACATGGGCGAAGAACAGACCAGAGAGTGCTCGACCAAAAGAATGGGATGAAGTACTCAAGAAACGCGATCGCAAGAATAGTGGAGCAAGCGTAAAGATTCTTGTTGCGCGGGAGAGGCGAACTTAGGAGTAGGTGCCTTAGCCGAGCTTTCCCTGGGAGTATCTCGATTCCGAATCGGTGCAAGAGTCTGCACAAGCCCACGAGCAGAATAACGAAGAATTCGAGGCCAAGACTCATGTCACCGATCCTGGGGATGTGCACTGGGAGGATGTCGATGAGACGCTCTCATAGGAAGAGAGAACTTCGTGACATACCAACGGCAAGTGACACGGCGGGGAAAAGCCGCAAATATCGTCGAGGATGGATCAGGAATTGATAATGGAATGAAGCAGTGATTGGAGGTTTTGGTCAGCGGGCACGGGGACACGACTTCGATGTTCTAACCACCGTCTATTCGTGTAACAATACAGTGCGTAAAATTGACCGACAGAACGGTTTGTTCACGACCATGACGCGAACTTGCGCGCCCACGTGTCCGACGCGTGGACCGCGGGACTTGCGTGCCTTAGCCATGACGTTGCCTGGATGCCAAGTGCAACTCCATTTGTCACAGAAAACGGACCCAAAAAACACTTCCAAATGTGCTTCTTCGCCTTGACGCCTCCATCGGCCCAATACTCTCTCTCGCTTCATAACACCATTCCCATGCACAACCTCGGCCTCGTGGCGAGGTTAGTTTGGATCGATGAGTTCATGAATGAAATCATACGGGTCTTTATGGGGCTGCGATAAACCCTCCGTGCCGTGCGTGTTCGCGAAAGAAAGGCCCAGAAAAGGTCATGGTGAGTTTTTCAGGACCAACAAACCCTGAAACGGGCTTGGGGGTTCTGCTCAGGCACGTTCATTTCTGGTGGAGGGTTCCCTCCCCTTCGTCCGACAAACGACCTTTTGGTTTGACACCAACACAACACACGGCTGTCTGCTGGTGCTGGTGCTTCTCGGTACCGCAGTGTTTTCCATCCTCCCTTCCAAGTCCGCGCTCCTTGGCAGGCCAACCTCTCCCTGTAACGACTATCGACTGCTAAGATTATGACTACCGTTGTACGTGCCCTTCGGGTTGTCGCTGCCTGTAAGTCCCTAGTTACTTCGGTTTTAGGCCACCAAAACGCCTGGCTAACTACTGTCTTCCATAGCTGTCGGCTTCATCATTTCCGTCCTCATCCTTATCACCGCCACACGAGTAAATAAACTTGAAAAACGATGGCTACATTATGCTTTGGACTATCCTTATTATCTGCTCGCAAGCGGTGCGGTTTCGTTGGGGACGATCCCGATTTTGTGAGGCTTATACATTATCATTTTGGTACCGGAACGAAGCTGAACAAGGTCCTACTGTCTTGGATAGGTTTTTGATTGGGTATCTGAAGAAAGGAGCGTTCCTGGCGACGGTTTTGGTGGATATGTGTTGGTTCGGTATGTCTTCCGTTTGGTGTTTCGTGCCAGTGTCTTATCGAATCTTGAAGGGGTCTTAACGATCCTATGGCTTATCGGGGGATTACTTACACAGCAAGCCATCAAATCTACATCTTACTTTGACTGTACCGTCCTCAATCAACTCACAGAAGAAGAGGAATTCGAACAAGGTCAGTTGAACGATTCAATCCACATGCACACGACCACCTCACCATCTTTTCCCTTGTAATAGAATTCGAAGACCTCAAGTCGATATGTACTGGCTACTCAACCTTCCGCACAACCTCCTTCATCGCTTGCAGTGTCTGTAAGTACCTAGCTTCCTCGGGCTCCCACCCCACCCATATTCCTCTTCCTTCTAATTAACTCACTTCTCACGTCCTAACTAATCCGATCTACCCTCACCCAGTCTTCATTTACTCGTCTTGCCTCTTGATACTCGGTACAATCTCCACCATGAAAGGCCGTTCCATCTGGCTCTCACCCGTCACCTCCCCTGGTTTCTACCGTCCTCCACCCCATCACCACAGCGAGAATGGACGATACGCACCACAAGCACCTAAACGATCAGAGATGGAAACCGTTCACGTACCCCGCTCAGTATCCGTTACGAATACGATGGATACATTGACAAATTCGCCGACAAGTCCGATTCATCATCATCATATGAATTTGCCGTCGACGTGGGGATATAACGATTCCACGATTGGCACCAGTGCACATATGACAAGGGTTCCAGTACCGGTTTATCCTCAGATTCAAGAGGAAATTCATCATCATCATTGATTCCGGGTTTTCCGTTATGTGTGTGTGTGTGTTCTTTGTATTATATTCTGGGTTTTTCATCTTTGCTATGCGTACTAATGTATAGGCCTCTGGTTGGGCATGGGGTCGTCTTTATCCTCATAATACTTATCTTCAATTTTCTTTCCTCCATCATCACCTCTGTTCCTCGGGTTCCTTCATTATCACTTGTCACTTGGTTGAACACTTCATTCGATATTGTCTTGTACTATAATACGATACTGGTTTTTTTTGTAGAAATTCTTCTGAACACCTGACTTCGTCCGTTTCATGCCAGTGGCCCCCTCATACTTCGGGTCACCACCTACCTACTTCCATCATCATATAACATGCATACATATGCTTGACTCTGCATGCGCAACTCCCTTCCTCGCGCTCAAGGGTGTTTTGTCTGTTCCTCTGTTCCTTGGAGCCTCGTTGAATAGTCCAGGTCCGGCCACCGAGGCATGCTGTACCTTGGAGCTGATCAGGGCAACAAAAAGGAAATTGTGGAAGCATTTCTGCTTCGATCAGAGGGCCTGGATGATGGCGTCAGTGTTTTTCAATGGGTGGTCCACTGGTCCAAGGGTCCAAGTCAGATCAACGGTGGGACCAACCGAAGCGTCTTCGGAAAGCGCCGACCCAACCCTTCGTCAAACTTGCAAAATCTCCCTGTTCTCGACCGAGCAAGTTCCTGCTGGCCACCAGCAACACTTTATGAGCGCAGGGCACACATCTGGGTACCAAAATATACAGACTCGACAGCCTCCTGTGCACAGGCCATGGACTACAGTTCGCCCAAGCTATCACTTTGGTTGCACAAGTGCGACAGCAGGTCAAGCTCTCGAATACAATAATCTTGATTTAGATGCTCTCTACCGGTATCGATGGTGTCACAAACCGGGCCCTCAGCGACATCAATCGTGGCGCACCTGTAACCTTTGCTGTCGATATTCAAAGATGACGTCTCTGCTTTCAGGTTACTTGGACGGACAGGCAACCACAGACTTCATAAGGCCGAAAGTGGTATGTTCATTCAACCTTCACTCGTTCTCTGAAGCTTCGTATTTCCCTGTTTAGATTTCGAATAAGAGATATTCGCTCTGGGATTCGTTCAATCTCCTCCCGGTCGACACTGGTACACGTTATATGCGGCAATTGATAATTTAAATCACTCCAAACCGGGACTCCAAAGAATGTGGGGATATAATGATACAGATGGGTACTCGTCTAAAATATTGAGGTGCTTCTTTCCATATGACTTCGTCAGCTTTACATGAAAACCTATACCGCATTCGTTGCGCAGGCAATATCCAACTTCTAACAGCCTGCCGCATCTCCAAAGACTGGGAAGCGATTCCTCATTACCAACTCTTTCCTTTCTCCCTTCTCGATCCTTGCGCTTGGTACACGGGCGGAGGCTGACGAGGTTGAATAAAAGTACCACTCCCTCCAACACTTCGTGGTCTCTCTGCAAAGTCTTCATACATCCCCGGATCGGAATGGTATTCTCCAGGTGCTAGCGGTGTTACGCCTTCCTCATCCAAATCCTACAGGTACACACACAATTAGTCAACCGACACCACAGGTAGCCGCGCTGAATCAAGCCCTTAAAAACGCAGCTCAAAAAAAGACGATACGCACCCCATAACCAACATGAACCCAATCCCCATGATCACAGCTCGGAGTCATAGCTTCAATCTCCCATCTCAACCTCTCTCCACCCTCCAAACCTAACTCTCTCTCCTTTTCTTTTGTAACAGCCAAACTAACTCGATAGAGATATGCCAACCCCACAATCAGTCCGAGTGCGCTTACAGCAAGCAAACATATCGCGAAAATTTGTCCTCTGATGATTTGGTAGGGTATTGGGAGGAGTGGTATGGGACGAGCGATAGTCGTTGCTTCCAGTGTGGTGTTCTTAGGAAATGCAGAGGTCGCCGTAGACCCAAATGGCACCGGAATGGCGATATTAAGATCCGATGGAGTTGGTAGCAAAGGTAGCAAGGAACTTGGAGGTGAAGTGAAAGAGTGGGGTAGGATATCCATTTTGGAATCACGAATCCAGCGGACAAACGAGGGTGGTTGGCAGGTTGGTCCTAAACCTGAAAATGAGTGAACGAGCCACCAGGTTTATAACATGCATACGCATAGGAGAAGGTCTGGGTTGATCCCCGAAAGGGAAGCCCATGGTCAGCCAGACTTGTTCGATGCAACTCCATCCAAAGGAATGGTAGGTAGCCCATGGCGAGATCGTGTACTAAACCATAGCCTTGGCTACACGAAGGCGGATACTGGCAGCAGGCTTTGCAGTTGCAAGTGACGATGACGTCATCATTTTTCGCTGCTTCGCTACAGACTGCTTCGACATGGAATTCAGTGGATACGCCACCGGAAATGGCTATGAACAAGATATTATAGATCGAAAGTATGTACTATAAAGGGAGTCAATTCCAAGAAGGAAGATTATCGACGTCAATTAGATGCCACTCCACCTGTCGGCCACGTCCCGATTATGTCGTCGCTCGACCAGATGGTGCACACTCTGCTTCCCAGTCAGTCGGTGTCAATTCCTTGACACGTTCTTTGAAGGCAGAAAAAGTGCAAAACTCGGGGTGGCCATCGAGGTGCTTTCCAGGTTCTGCGCAGATTGGCAATGCTAGGTTCTTGTTCTGGTATCGCATTCGTACAACTGCAATAAAGGTAGTGAGCTTCGATGAAACGAAGGTTTGTAGAGCATATACGCACAGTGCTCTGCGGAAGGTTGCTTAGTTCTCAACGCGGAAAGGATGCTTTGTTGTCCAGGACTTGGCTCTCCACCAGAAACTTTGGAGAAAAGTTCGAAAGTGATGGACGCTGTGAAAGCTGGCCATCTGGAATGGTAGAGGCTTAGAACTGAACGAATGCGAGGGAAATGCCTGGCCTACTTGTTGTCGAAGACATCCAACGTTTGACAAAGTGCGGCCAGTGCAGTGTCGTGGGTGCTGTGGACCAGCATCTTCAGAGGATCGGTACTTCCGCGTTCGACCTTGGATTGCATCTTGCGAGACAGATCCTCCAAGAGGCGACCCATACCAAGCCGTCGTCCCTCCTCGGTCTTATCTGTCGAGAGTTTAAACTTACAAATGATGCACATAATAAATGACATTCTTACACCCTAATGAATGCATAATATATGAAATGAGTTGTCGCGGGATGCAATCAAGACCACTTGCCTTGGAACCACTCAGTAATCACTGCTCGTTCCTAATGCAGCCGGGAACTTCAGCAGGTGCCTGATAGAGTGAATTTCATAGCACATACGATAGCATCGACAATGGCAGGGTCTTCGAATTCTGGAGGCACCTTAACACCATGTGCAATGGCTGCACGTACCTAGGTATCAAGTAGTAATGAGAGATAGAACTTTGGAATTTGGCTTTGCTCACGGTATCCATCACACCAGATGCGCGAGGTTTTCCGTCAACCCGTATGCCATTGCCATTTAGGTATTTTGATAATTTATTGTCCAGAGGCTCGAGGGTTGGATTGTACGCGGCAGCAGCAGCTATACAGAAAATATGAGCTTGCATCGAGCTCTCTGGATATTGTAATCACCTTGGGCGAATCCGAGTTGAATAAGTTCCAGCCGTTTGCATGAATATGTATTCCCAAGGAGATTTTCATCCTTTCCGTTCCTAAAGTAATGAAGGTGAGCCGGAAGGTGTGTGATATAAGAAGTTCTGACGCCTACCTGATGAGGATGGTGGGGTGCACTCCAGAAGGACAGTTCGAAGCGGGGTATAGACCATGGATGACATTTTGCAAAGTCTCGGTCGTCCGAGCCATGTTCGTCGTGCTGTATAATAAATATGAATGCAGTGTAGGGACACTCGGAAAGGCACACACCGGAAATAGACCTCGCTCGTGCTGCCGAGTTTCTCAGGTAAAAGACCTAATCTTGAGGGCCTGATGAGAAACTTGAAGAACGACAGAAAGAGGAGCTATTCACCTGTCTATGTAGAGCTTCCTCAAGGCTTTCCCGTAGTTCAAGGTGGTCTAACAGCCTTCTGGTTGACCTGTCCATGGAGACATTGGCAAAACGTACCTGGCGGCCAAGATCCGTCAGTTCCCCCAAAAGACTATATATACGCGCGCAAAACGCGGATTACACGGGTCAATGGGTGAATGGAGACAGAATCAAGGGGAGATAACAAGGACTTCGAGTCACCAAGCTGCGATATAGACAACCATAATAGTGTTGAATCTCTCAAATGCTCACCATTGATTCTCAATTGTTGAACCATCACTCCGTTCGACCCCTTTATGCACATGGGAAACCTTCTCCAACTGCACTTGCGAGTTTTCTAAGTCTAAAGGGCGAGCTCTTCGTCCAGCTGCACACATGAGCCAGTGTTCAGGTATATTCGCCGGTGGTCCAGCCAACCTGACTCCAACAGGAGTTCGTTCACCTGTAAGCGCAGCCCATGACGTATAGATGAGCAAAACTCAAAACCTGCAATGAAGAGGGAAATTACCAACCGTGTCGTACATAAACATGAACCTGCTGCAACTCTAGTCCTTCTGGTGCTACGGGATAATTTTCCACGTCCAAAGGCACTTGCGGTGGCCTGTAAACGGGCTTTAAACTTGAAGCA